>APFE030220544.1:13031-42990 GCA_000404065.3 Pinus taeda
TAACCACATCAAAATACTGGTGTATTGATCTGTGATCTGTTTGTGAGCGGTGTCCTTTTGGTGTTATGTCTGAGGAACCTACCCTGTAAATTCCTACACACTTCTATTGCTCACCTAATAGGGGAAATGTAAAACTTTGTCATATCGAGGGAAAAATATTTTGGTCCGTTCTCCAGCAACGATGCAAGAAAGATATCATAGATAAATCTAGAACCCTGAGGCACAATTGCTATTGTGTGATCAGATGAAAAAGAGAATATTAGGAAATCTTTTGTAAAATTAGGACTCTTTAAAATGGGTGCAGTTGTTAAAACTTTCTTGGCTTTAGTGAAAGAATCATTTGCATCATTATGCCATTTAATTCTAGTATCCTTCTTTAACATGTATGTTATTTCTTTTAGGATTTCAGCCAAATTTGGTATAAATCTCCAAAGGAAGTTTACCTTTCATATAAAGGATTGTACCTCTTTCTTGTTCCTAGGGGGATCTATTTTCAATATTTCTTCCACTCTGCGAGGGTCAATTTTTAATCCATCCTTTGAAATGATGTGTCCTAGCAATTTTCCCTCTTCTAAGACAAATAGTGTTTTCTTAGGCTTAAGAGAGATACCAAATTTTCTATATTTTTAAAAAACTCTCCTTAAATGGAGTAAATGTTCCTCATCTGTCTTTGAGAAGACAGTAACATCATCGAAATAAATGACTATAAACCTACCGAATTCATTTGCAAAGGAAAAATCTATTACTCTTTGGAATGTAGCCCCAACATTCATCATACCGAAAGGCATTTTCAAATACATGAAAGTGCCATAGGGTGCTGTAAATGTTGTTTTCTCTTGGTCATCAGGATGTAATAGAACCTTGTTATAACGAGAAAATCCATCTAATAAAGAAATTTTTGCTGAGCCAACTACCTTCTGCAGGATGTCATCCATTTTGGGCAAAGGATAGTTGTCTTTCAGGGAATCTTTATTGAGATTTCTAAAATCAACACATACTCTCATCTCCCTAGTCGTTTTCCTAGTAGGAACTAATTTTGATACCCATTTTGAAAACCGCAGGGGTATAATGATTTTGGCATCATACAATTTCTTAACTTCTTTCTTAGCTAGGGGCAAAAGCATTGGGTTGATCCTTCTGAGTTTTTGTTTAAAAGGTTTGTGGTCCTCTTTTTATAGGAATTTTATGTTGTATAATGTTGGTGTCATAGGAATTTAAATCCTCATAACTCCATGAAAATACATCTATGAATTCTTTGGCAATGTCTATATACTTTTGCTTTTCAGATGAAGGAAAAGATTTAGAAAATTTAACTATTATAGGCTTTTTGTTGGTTCCTATATTACATTCTTCCACATCAGATTTAGTGGGTTCAATTTTAGGTTTTTTAGACACATCATTAAAATCAAATAACTTTTCCAAGGGAACTAACCCTCTAGGCAAAACATTATCCTTCAACTGCAAATTTTTTTACTCTTCTTGATCTTTATCCAATTCATTCAATTCTACTTTATTCATTATTTTATGTAAATTATTATCTACATCACAATCTATGTCTGTATTGACACACTTGAATTCATCGTTTGACTGCAAATTTTTTTCAATATATTCATCATTACTAAAATCTTGCCAATATCTGATGTTATCTAGGAAAACTATTTTGTTTTTAACTTCAACTGTATACTGTAGACTTGGGAAATAAGGCATTTTGCAAGCACTAGCTGAAGTAGCCATGTTATAGATCTGATCTGAAAATATATGATAATAGAAATAAGCCCAAGAAATAACCAAATCTAAATATACATATAAATGCTTCACTTTATTAATCAAAACCCTTAAGGTAGGGCAACACCTTACATTCACTCCTTAACGAATGAGAACGCTCCACAAGCCATATGCCTATTCATACAATATTCCTTGACATCTCTCAATGGGTAGTCTCTAGCCTCTATATAGGCCTCATACATACAATACCATGGGTAATTACCATGGTTCCCTCAATACCATCTATCTAATACCATGGGCTTATTACATTATTGCTAACTACTTGCGGTCCCTTACATGATACGAGTTAACCGCCTTATTTATTACTATGGCCCATCCCATTATTACATTATTCCCTTGGGTACCTCCTTCTATACCCCATATTATCCCCCCTAGGTATACTACATTCCACCCCCCTTAACATGTTTCATCCCTGAAACATATGAAGAACACAAATAATAAGATCTACTCAAAAGTGTAGTCCATTGGTACTATGCACGTGAATCTAGCCATCCAAGAGAAAGGTGAACCCTCGATCTAGCTGGTGCCTCGTTCGCTTGAGATGGAAGTTGACCCTGGCAGCTCTTCTGTGTTGATCTGTAGTAGGTGGATCATCACTCCTCTCTATCTGTCATGCAGGGGTTGTTGTCCTTGTGGCTAATTCATTGCTATCTTGTTGGTTGTTTTCTTGTGGGGTGATGTGGGTGGTGATATACTGAAGTGTTAACCAACGGTGTATATTTCTTTAATTCACCACCTAATGGAGCCTGATTAGGATCTGGTACATGTTGTGGTGCTTGTTGTTGTTTCTTATCTTCCAATATTACTTCAACCATTGAGTCCTCATCTGATGTATCAAAACTTGTAATATTTTCTGCTTCAGACTCCTTGTATTCTCCCTGTTTTTCTAGTACCTGGTTTGATGTTGGTTTTTGGTTGTCAACCATCAAGGGTTCATCATCTAATGTGCTAGTGTCATTAGAGCTTTGTGCATCTTCCTTCGTAGTCTATGCTTGGGCCTTAATAGAAATATCCTACAATGTTATTTCCTTTTTTTATACCAAAGCTTCAGGAATTTCTTTTGCACATTAATATTGATAGTCCCCACAGATTCCATCCAAGGGTATCCCAAAACAACATCCATGTTACCCATATCTGATGTATAAAAATCAGAATGCAATACTTGCTTATCCATAGAAATCTTCAAATCTTTATAAACTTGCACCTGCTCAATATTAACATGTTTGTGCTCCATTTGTTTTGCTGGAACTTGCAATTTTTTTCCAAGTTGACATTTATAAAGTTTTTCTTGCAACTATGATTTGTAGACATAATGATTTTCTCCTTCTGAATACATCCATGAACCTGCAATAAGGAGATACCAACAGAAAATAACCCTTTAGGTTTCTTGGTTTTCTTTTTTCCTGTAAAAATAAAATCTTTCCTAGGTTGTGTGTCTATCTGTCTGAGCTTAGTAAGAGGACCCAAAAAATTAGATTTAGGGTCAAAGTGGTCACCACTGGATTTTGCAAACATCTACCAAGTAATTTTCCTTGGATAGCATTTTTTATGACACTGCCACCATTGCCATCTTTCTTGGTCCAAGTAAATGGTTGCCACACGTAGTTTAGTTTCATCATCTACGATGTGATTCAAAGTGAAATATTGTTCCATTTGTGACAGCCATATTTCCAGTTTAGAGCCATCAAATTTGTGCATATTCATCAAAGTTTGGTCTAGGCACTGGAATTTCAGATTTGCGCTTCAGCTGTCCTGCCGTCACAAAAATTTCTAAAAAAAGTTGTTTTTAAAACAGCGATATCTCCCTCATCCGGACTCCGATTCGACTGATTTTTTTTTGAAATTGAGTATTTGTTTGCAAAGAACCCAGATCTTCAATTAGATTCTACAAATGTTTCCCAAAAACCTACAGGTCTGGTCTACAAACTCGCTGCTCGAAAAATGTCTACAACATAGCTGATTTTTAAATCAACAATATCTCCCTCATCCAGAATCCAATTCGGCCGATTTGTTTTTCAAATTGGGTATTTTTTCACACAAATCCAAGATCCGAAATTAGATTCTATAGATTTTGCACCAGAACATACATATCTGATCAGCAAACTCACCGCCCCTAAAAATCTCTACAACACAATGAATTTTTTAATTAGTGATATCTCCCTCATCCGGATTTCGATTCGGCTGATTTTTTTTTTTCAAACTCGATATTTTTTTGTAAGGAACTCAGATATGCAATTATATTTTGCAATTTTTTCACTAGAACATACAAATCTGATATACAAATATATGATAATAGAAATAAACCCAAGAAATAACCAGATCTGAATATAGATAGAAATGTTTCACTTTATTAATCAAAATCCTTAAGGTAAGGAAGCACCATACATTCACTCCTTAAGGAAGGAGAAAACTCCACAAGCCATATATATGTTCATACAATATTCCTTAACATTTCTCAATGGGGAGTCTCTAGCCTCTATATAGGCGTCATACATACAATACCATGGGTTATTATCATAGTTCCCTCAATACCATCTATCTAATACCATGGGCTTATTACATTGTTGTTAACTACTTGTGGTCCCTTACATGAGATGGGTTAACCACCTTGTTTATTACTATGGAACATCCCATTATTACATTATTCCGTTGGGTACCTCCCTCTATACCCCATATTATCACCCCTAAGTATACTACAAGCCAAACCATCAACTATGATGTTTTGACCTCTTGGAACTATAGATAACCCATACTGAACATAACATTCAAGGAAATCTAGAACAACATTCGTATAAGCCCTTAACCCTGGAGTTTTAGCTAAATATTACCCTTTTATTGGTTTAATTATGAGTTCATAATCTCCATGAACTAAAATTCTCTTAGCACCTAATTTTTTCAAAAGCTACAATCTAATGATTAAGGCTTCACACTGAGCTAACTTATTTCTACATTGGAAGTTCAAATTATATGAATGTCCTTTGGCTTTTCTATGTTGTGAATTGAAAACCCACACACCTGCTCCTAATCCTTGTTTTCTTACAGCCCCATGAAGATCTAAGTTCCATAAAGGCTCATTTTCTTCACCCAGTTTTACAATGTCTGTTTTGTTTTCTTCCATTTGACACAAATCAGTTTCTAGGTTACAAAGTTTTCCTTATATACCACCATCATTATACAAGATAAAAGAGTCTAGGCCTGAATGGACTGAATGCAAGGGATGGTTGTTTGGTCTATCTTGACTACTAACCATGTATTTCATTAGGCTTTCTCTGTAAAGTGTCCTAGGTTGACCAAAAACAGGTGTGGTAGCATAACTCATATCCATTTGCAGGGTGCCTTGCAGCTTCGCCCCCCATGATCTAGAGAGTATCATTCGATACTTTAGGGGTATGTCTTCCGCTACAATATCCATGACTATGCTCCTGGAAGGAATTTGAGCTAGGGTGAAATAAAGGTCTTTAATGAGATCAAGGCACCTTAACTTGCTATAATCAAAAGAATACAAGTCTTTATATGGAATAGTGATCTCAAGATGTAAATTCTCCATTATGGCTTAGGGCATTAAATTGTGTGAGGCATCGGAGTCGAGCATGGAATTGTGAAGAATTTTGTCAAGGATATTGCGACTGACATAGAAAGGGGATTATAATTACACATTTCCATCTCGGGGTTTACCTTCTACCTCTGGAAAAAACAACAGTTCAATCTTGTGATCAAAGAGATTTACAATATATGTTCCTTCTCCTTCCCTTAAGGCTTTCATTACTTGTGTCCTGTATGCATTCTTATTCATTAGTTCAGTGAGGGGAACTGAAATTTTAAGTTTAGGCAATTAATTTTCTATGCTGAAAGAGGTTTGCGGATTCTCTATTTTCTTGGGGTTTTGATCCTTTTTTTCAGGGTTTTCTCTTTGAGTATATTATTTGGATTAACTAGAGGAAGGAATACCTTTAGTTTGACCAGAAGAAGGGATACTAGTCTCAGTTTTATTTGGTTGATTATCAATAGTATTTTTGGAAGGAGTATCAAAGATTTTCTTAGGAGGATCATCCACATTTTTTCTACTCCTGAGGTTATATTGCATATGCACTTCCATTATGGAATTCTAATATCCGTGTTTGTATTCTTCATACTCTAAAGGATTTGTTTCTAGTTGTGAAAGCAGAAACTGATCTTGCTCTACTTTAGTTAAAAAGATATGATCAATTTCTATCTCCCCAAACAAATTAATTTGGTTTTCCTCTAAAATTCTTGTATTTCCACTTCTTCTTCGACATAGTTTTCCTAAAAAGGGGGCCTAAGTTTCTAATCATTAGGTCCCCTCTATTCCCTTTGTTTTATTAGAGGTGGATTTATTCTAAGATTCAGATTTCTATTTTGAGAATTTGTTTGGTTATCCTTAGGAGGGGTCTATCAACCACTACCATCCTCTCCACCATTCTTTCCATGGTCTTATCTAGATTTTCTATTTTAAGTTTAATGAAGACGAGGAAGGTTCCTCCTTGATGGTAAGCCTTCTTTCAATTTTAAGCTTGGTTTTTTTGGCTAATAGATTAGCATCGACTTTAACAGTGTTACTTTTCATTTATTCAAGTGTGGTAGGGCCTCTTTCTCTTAATTGGTAGGCCATGTCAACATCAAATTCTTTAGGTAAATGAATAAGAGCTAACCCTAGTCGGGGATTTATAGCAGCTAGAATGGCATTATAAACTCAATTAAAACTATCACAGTATTCTTCAATGGTTTCATTAGGAACTCTTTTTAGATTTTTATACTCATTTAAAACTTGGACGGGATTCTTTTTAGTTTCCCATTTGTTGAGGAAAGATTGATGAAAGGCAACAGATCATTAATGGTAGATGTTGGTAAGGATTTAAACCATTTTCTTACCTCTCCATTAAGGTTTTGGGAAAACAACCTCATCTTCACATCATCTTTATCAACCTCCTGAAGCTCAAAGTAGTCATTCATTTTATCTACATGTTGTTGTGCAGTGAGGGCCCTAGTGCCATCAAACTAAGAAATCCTACTTTGATAGTCTTGAGAAATGTTATGTAATTGGGCAGGTAAAACCAGTGGAGCATATCGGGTTGCCATGGCTAGTATATGGGGAGGAACGACAGATGAAACTGTTTGAGATATAGATGTGGGAGGGATTAAGTCAATTTTTATTATACTTGCTGATATTAATGGAGAGTTAGTGGAAATTGTTGATGAGGTGGAATTAATGGAAATAGGATGTAAAGATTGTGTGATGGGAGAAGAAATAGAGAATGATAGGGATGAAATTTCAACTGATTGTTGGATGTAGGCTTTGTGGATAGCTTGATCTAGGTTTGTCACTAGGTCTTCTAGTTTTCAAACTATTGAAGAGCTTGTTTGTCAAGATCTTTGTCAATAGACTGATGTTCAGATATGTATGGCTTTATCACAGACTCATCAATGACAGTTTCAACTGCAAAGTTTCCAGAATTGGTTCTAAATAGACTAAGTTCAAAGGGTCGATCAAATTGAATTGTATGGTAACAAAACTCTCTGGAAAATAATTGGCTCTTGGCAGATGATTGTTACTCCCTTGACTTTCGGTCAATCTTTTCTTACTTGTCAATTTCTCAGGATTATCTAGGATATTGAGAGGATTCGAATCCGGATGAGCTCTAGTATGAATTCTTTTAGGAGCCAGATCTATATGGTATTTAACACACAATTACAATATGTACAAAAATTACAACCTCAAAAACATTTATTTTTGAAAAATAGCTCTTAAATGTGCTAAAATAAAGTTTTTTGAACTAGGGAAATGAATTTTCACAGTAGATATATTCATTCCCCAGTATGGTCACCAGGATGTTAGCTCTTTGTAATTTCCTAAGGATGTGAAAGAAATTGCGAAGGTAACCTTAGAACTAGTTTGGAAACTAGGAATCCAGTGCTTCCAATATCAGAGAGTAATCTCTCTTTATGATTTAGATTTGTTTTACTCATGATATTAGGCTAGTTATCATGTTCAATTTTGGGTTTTTGTATTTTTGGATTGAGATAGTGGAATTAGGCCATTGGGAAATGCAGTGACATGTCTAGGTTGATCAAACATAGAGTTTACAGGCTAAACTTATAGGGCAGGGTAGGAAAGTTCAATGGATCCTTTAAAATCTATGGTATGGAGGAGAAGAAAAAGATTCAACAATCCAATTAAAAGCAGAGAAATTGAGAATTTTGTTTTTAATTTTCAGTAGAAAACATAGAAATTATTCAAGTCAGATATAAAGTGTAGTCTTAAACAAATTATGTTCGTACTCTTCTTAGAATAATTTAGATTTCAAAAACATATATGAAAAACAACAAAAACATTTAACAAAGAAAGATGCACTTCACCAATGAAATTGACACAAGAATCTTGTAATGATTGAGACATATTATTGAAATATGATCAAAGGTAGCTCTGTGAGCTTCTTACAACATAAGTCCTTTCTTCAAAACTAATCCCAACACCAATACTTAAAATTTTGAAGTATTTATACAAAAAATATTTACAAAATATCTTGATTCAAAAGATCAAGATGGAATCCTATTAATGTCTAAATTGATTACAAAATTAGAACAATATAATAAGAATCTTCAAATTGGTGAATGCTAGCCCTGTTTTTTAGGAAGACTGTTGGTGATTGGGCCTCAAAATCTACTGCGTTGTTTTTCCTTGGTTTTCAATTATGAATTACTCCAGTAATTCACACAATTTCTCCCACCTATCTTTAGTTGGGATAGAAAACGTAATCAACTTCCAATAGATTTCATCCACATATGTGTATTTTTGAAAGGTTTTCTTGATGAAAAATAGGTGTTTGACCTCATGACTAATAAATAAATCAAAATATAATGCCTCCATGAATGCCTTCCCTGTGATATTCCCTTTGATCCCTACAAACATTGATTTGTCTTAGGAAATCTTGATTAACATGTCCCAGTATTCGATGCTCATGAACTCATTTTCTATATTTGTCAACTTTGGCAGACTTTTCTTGTTCACTACCTGCAACTTCTTGTGGAATATGTCTGTGTTGATTTCTAAATTCTGGCATTTTTTATCTAGTTGATTCATAAGAGTTCTTTTGGTCTACATATTTTTCACCTCCAATATGGTCTCTATTTTGTCCTGAATTCCAAACTTTTGTAGTTCTTGTCTATTATTGGAATTCAGAAATTTGATGAGGGTTGTAGCTTCCCCAGGTTTTTGCCCCCAAGTCTATTCTAGTCTGCGTGATTACTTCTTTGGATTTCTGCAATAACTCCTATTGTTCAAAAATGATTTGTATAGAAGGCCATATCTCTATGATGGCTTCACCAATGTCAGTCCATATATGTTCTCTGGCTTCTGCCATACTATGACCCATCACTGATTCACTATGTAACTGCTCAATTTTTAGATTTAACTTATGGGTTTTCTATAACTTTGCCACATAAAAATTATCAAACTTTAACTTTTTTTCTCATAGTGTCTTAATTTGAGCTTTTAGCTTTGCAATTTCTTTCTCCTGGATAGTTGGACTGTCTGTGGCTCTGACTAATTCACATTCTGAATCTGTTGTAGTTGTTGATGTAGATGAAGAAGCTCTTGTAGCTATAGCCACTGCAATTGGAACTACAGTAAGAGGAACTATGGCCAGCTATTGTGCCTACTCTTTTTCTTTGACAAATATCTCTAACTCTATCCCCATGTCTTTGATTTGTCTATTTAGCTCGATGACTATCTTGAACATATCCTCTTTTTGATTCTCACTCTCTCCTAGCTCCTTGGCCTATGGATCCTTTGTAGTAGGAAACTTCAATTGTTTTCTCAAAGCTACTATATCAACATCATTTTTCTTTAGAAGTTCTTCAATTGCCTTGATATATTTAGGATTATATCCCAACCTTATCACCAAGTCTTCCAGTAACTTGATTTTAGTATCCTTGGCTAAGGATGAAATGTTCTCTAATTTGAGCTAGGATTGTACATTATTTAGTGATACCTATAATTTAGAAGCAGACATAGATGTGTTAGTGAGTGTGGAATACATCAGCTCACTTGTTTGTTTATGCAGGTCCATCTGGTCTATGGGACAAATATGTTGTGCATCAAAAGTGAACACAAATTCCTTGTAATCTGTAGATGACCTGGGAGCTGGTACTTTGGCTTCAAGAAATGCTATCTACATTTTGTCCTTCTCTGAGTCAAATGTTGATAGTAATCTATCAGTTGCTTGTTTCCAGAACTGTGTATAAGTGGAGGCTTTTAGCATTTCATTCCCTTTCTTAATTTCCTTCTATTTGGCAAAAAGGTTGGGCTCAACAGTGTCTTGAGCTAAATCGACTGTCTTTGGTGTCTCTCGAGGACTCTAGAAGTAGATGAAGATGGTGATCCTATGAAGACATCATCCTCTCTGCTACACACATGAGGACTTATCTTTACAATAGTCTGTTTTTCTTATGTGTCTTACTGAAAAACATTTGCAGAGTTGTTTTTCTGCTTCTTAGTATATACTAGGAAATACTTTGCTCCTATTTCCATCACTAGTGAAGATTCTTCTTCTCTTGCTCTCTTCTGCTAGTTCTATTTAGGTATGGGTGTTTGAGTGGTTGTAGTAGAGAGAACCTACTCCTCTACCTCCTACAGTGTGTTTTCCACCCATTGACTCTAGTTCATGTACTACTTGATTTCGGGTCGAGGAGTATGTGAATAAGATGTGGTATTTTGCTCCAACCTTAGCTTTGAGATCAAGCCAAAAGGATCATAATCCCAGGTGGAACTCAATTTAAAATTCATTTGCTTCAACAACAAATCGACTTCCTTACTAGATGATCTAGTATCGCAGACAAAAGGTCCTACTTTGGCTTTAATCTTGAACTGGGCCTTCTTCTTGGCTGCCATGAAATGTAGTTCATCCATGTGAATCATCTTCCAAATATACTCTAATGAGAAAAGTATCATAGGCACAAATTTGGGCAGTTTGTAGGGTGGAAGCTCACACCCTTATATCTGACTTTCTATGTATGTCTGGTAAAGATAGTAGTCTCCTATCTTTACTTGATCACTGAAATGTAGAATCTTATGAATGTCTTCACATATCCTAGGATCCACATCACTATGTAAGAGACATACCATTGTATATAAGAACTGGTCCACAAAGTCTGTGAAAGAGAATTATGTGGAATTCCTTCTCGCCAAGGATGTCCATTGTATGACTGACTGAGAGTTACCTTGCTCATCCATATTCTACAAGGTGAAAGGGAATCTATATAATTGTTGATAAATAAACATGTACACTAAAACCGAGGAGTATTTGAAATATCTCTTTGTGGAAAATCTGACAAACTGATCATGCATAGCCTCTACAATAAACTGACTGTAATTAAAAGTAACTGGTTTCTCATTAGTGGTGAAAATTGATAAGAAGACAACCATGGTCTCAGTAACCCACTGGTTAGAGTGATAACTAAGAATGTAAGAGATGATGGAAATATTCTCTTTAGTTCCCACAAGGAACATGGAAGATGAATATGGAGGATTGATTTTTGGTAATTGGGCATCTTCAAGAAGAAAATTTCAAAGATCTTAGCTCTCTAGGGAAAATTTTAATTCTTGTAGAGCTCTATGAGAGATTCTATAGACAATGGCTTAGTTGACTCTGGAATAGTTACTAGGAGCATTTGAGTGATGGCTTCATGTTAAAATTGGAAACTAGGACCAAACTCCATGTGGGTCATCTTATTTATGGAAACTGATATTTTTCTTGTATCCCTCTCATCGAGAGGTGTAGGATTGATTTAAAGATCATCTGATTCCAATAAGTATTCATGGAGTTATGAATTTATTTGTGTTATAAGACAATTCGTCAAGGTTGGCCAACAACCAAATAAACCCCACATGTTCTCAACGGTTTAGTATAGATAGAGGTGGCCTTCAAGTCATTTCAACACACTTGGGATCTCTTCCTCTCTCTATTTGTATTTGGGTTTTAGTAGGAGGAGAGATCCTAAGGGATAATGCTGCCCTAATCTAGAGGGAAGAAAGCTGGAACTGCTGGAAAAGCCGAAACTACTGGAAAAATCAAAAAAATCAGAAAAGCTGGAACTGTCAGAAAAGATGGAACTACTAGAAAAGCCTGAACTACTAGAAAAGTCGAAAAGACAGGAACTGCCGGAAAAGCTAGAAAAGCTAGAAAAGTTGGAACTGTTGAAAAACCTAGAAAAACAGGAACTACCGGAAAAGCTGGAACTAACAAAAAAGCCGAAACTACCAGAAAAGCCAGAAAATCTAGAATAGTTGGAATTACTGAAAAAGCCAGAAAAGTCGAAACTGTTGGAACTGTCAGAAAAGCTGGAACTTTTGAAAAAGCTGGAACTTCCAGAAAAGATGGAAAAGTTGGAACTGTTGGAACTGCCAGAAAAGTAGAAAATCCGGAAAAGTTGGAAAAGATAGAACTGCTAGAAAAGCCAAAAAATTCAGAACTACCGGAACTACCAGAAAAGTTGGAAATGCCGGAATTGTCAGAATAGCCAGAAAAGTCGTAACTGCTGGGAATTACCGAGACTGTTGGAATTGTTGGGAATAACCAGAACTACTGAGAACAGCTTGAGCTACCAGAATAGCCAGAGCATCTATCTTCAAATGAGAGCAGCATGCAAGGGACAACTAACTAACATTGGGATAGTCGTATGGTACTTAGCAGCAAATACACCAAGAATGTAATGTTACAACTAGCATGCAAGGGACAACTAACTAACATTGGGATAGTCATATGGTACTTAGCAGCAAATACACCAAGAATGTAATGTTACAACTAGCATGCAAGGGACAACTAGCACGCAACAACAAGCATGCTAAGGAAAACAAGCATGCTAGGGACAACAAGCAAGCAAGGGACAACAAGCAAGCAAGGTGCAGCCAACACATAGGTCAGGATGGCAACATGGTGCAACAATGGCACATAATGTAGTACAGTGATGGGTATAGTCATGATTAATGAAGAATTATGAGATACATCATAGTGATGATGGGTGCAGCATGGTGCAGCATGGTGAGGTGCAACATGATGATGAAATGCATCACAATGATAGGTGAAGGAGTCACCTTAGAGAATCAATTGAAGTAGCATGTCTTCAACTGATCTCATGTATCATCTTATTAGAGATGATCTATGCTCCTATCTAGATAAGTCAAAGTGTTGACTTCTATTGTAAATGTACTATCTCTCTCTCTCTCTGTGCTCAACTGTTGAAGAACATATAAGAAGAATTGATCAAGGGTTTCCCCACATTGGGGTTTGTCCCTAGCTAGTGCCGCATATTGTGTCCTCTTGTCTTGGCTTGTCTTCTGCGATTTATATTTATGTTCTATCTGTAGTTCACTTTAATGCTGATGTGATTGCTAATCTGGAAAAGATATTGAGCTAACTGTGAAAATTAAAAAAAAAAAAATCTCTAGCATAGAACATACCTAAAATTAACATGGTATCAGAGATGAGGTGAAGACAATGCCCAAGCAAGAGTGAAAGAGAAATCATCGAAGACAGTTGGGAAAGGACAAAAGGATCAATGGGTTCCTCATCCCTCTTCAAATTCACCGAGGGTGAATTCGAAGCAAAAAATATTATCAGAATGGCACAACAGATGTTTCTGATGGCCTACCTAAAGATCACTTCATTGGGAAGTTCAGATCTAAGGGTGGAAGGAAAGGCAGAAGCCTTGGTTGCAATAAGTTCAGCCATTATGCGAAGGAGTGTCGGAATGGTAGAGACACATCTCTTAATGAAGATAACAATCATTCCAGTGACATCTTGAATGATCAAAGGAATGACAGGTAATGCAAGTCATCAAGGAAATGGACGGCTAATCAAAGAACGTAAGGAACCCCAAGTATGAAAAATCAAATGTTGCTTCTGATAATGTAAAGAAGTGTTATCTTGTAATGGCCCTCTCCTTTAGATTCTTTGGGAATCTGGCTTATAGATTGTAGTGCTTCAAGGCACTTCATCAAATAGATGGGTGCACTCTCTAATTTGGTAGAGATGGAAACAATCATGGGATTATACTTGGAGCCGATGCCACCTATCCTGGAAAGGGTGTAGGGAATGTTAACCCTCAATTGAATAAGGGTAACTCGATTCATTTATAGAATCTCTTTTATTTACCTAATCACAAGAAGAACCTGGTGTCCATCTCAGAAATGGAAGTCAAAGGTTTCAGGGTGGCATTCATCGATGGAAAGGTACGTGCTAAAAAATATATTCAAAGATGGTTTTTCTCATGGGTTAAGGGTTGGAAATTTGTATCAAGTTGCAGTATGGTCCATTAGGGATTGTGTCAATTAACATATCGCATCTATAACACCAAAGGTCTACCTATGGGTCCCTACCTGATGTGAGTCAAATGGTGATAGGGATGTCTGAATTCAAGTAGAGCATAAAGGTACAAGTCTGAGATGTACCAAAGGCAAATCTTATAAGGGGACCATTCCCCTCATGCAGCAGGTCCATAGGTTTGGAACAACCTGAGGAGTTTAAGATTCATGATTAGGAATCTCATGTATACAGGTGGAAGAAAGCCCTCTATGGCTTGAAGCAAAACACCCCGAGCATAGTATGAGAGGATTGATAGCTATCAGATGAACCTGCGATTCACTAGGAGTGAAACTGATCCAAACCATTACCCGAAGATTGTGGATGATAGACCTCTCATACTGTCACCTTATGAGGACAACCTATTTTTTACAGGTGTAGACCCTCTCATTCATAGAAGTAAGAGGGAGTTGGATTTCGTATGTGGAATGACAAACTACAATCCTGTGACTACCTCAAGGATCTTAACTTTCAGAAGTTATATGGTAGTGATGTCAGACCAGATTTAGGAAATGCCTCTGAGTTTCATAAACTCATTCACGTTGATGTTCATGGTGAACTTTCGTCCAGACATATTTTTTGTAGTTAGCATGGTGAGCTCATATTTGGTTGAGCCTCACTAGATTGGTGCTAAGAATCTTATGAGATATCTTCAGGGCACAATCTCTCATGGATTGAGATACACTGCCGGAAATATGAAATTGCATGATTGTTCAAATGCTGAGTGGGAAGGCAGTGTGGAGGATCATTAGAGCACTTATCAGTGCTAGTTCTCTTTGGATTCTGCTTCGATATCATGGATGAGCAAGAAGCAGAATTTGGTTGATATAAGCACCGTCAAGACCGAATACACAGCTGCATGGTTGTAGAAGCTCTTAAGTGAGTTTTTGGTACACATGATGAATACCACTGTGATTCTCTGTGACAACCAGAGGTGGGATTCGATTATTAAGGAATCATGTATTCGATGATTGCTCCAACAGATAGACATCAGATACTGCCTTATCTGGGATATGGTAAGTTAATGAGCGAGGAGGCTCCATCGCATTGAGACTAATGTATAGGTTGTAGACATTTTGTCAAAGCCTTGAGGAAAGGTCAAACTTTTGACTTTCCCAAATGACTTGGTGTCATTGAGAGACCTTCTTATAAGGGTCCTGCATGTTGCATGCATTGAGCTCTGGGAGATTTGGGGGGCTTGGGGTACTTACTGGAGCAACATATGACCACAGGGTGACTCACCCTGCCCTGGTGGTGCATTATGAATAGGATGATTAGTTCTCCTATGGGGCGGGATGATTAGTTCTCCCATGGCGACTGTGAAACAAGATGATTCATTCTCCTGTGCGCCAGGATAATTCATTCTTTATGGCGACTGTGGAACAGGATGATTCATTCTCCTGTGGGCCAGGATGATTCATTCTCCATGGCGACTGTGGAATAGGATGATTCATTCTCCTATGGGCTAGGATGATTCATTCTCCATGGTGACTATGGAACAAGATGATTCATTCTCTTGTGGTCCAGGATGATTCATTATCTGTGGCGACTATGGAACATGATGATTCGTTCTCCTATGGGCCAAGATGATTCGTTCTCCATGGCATCCACTGACATGATGATTCATTCTCCTTTGGATAGGATGATTTGTTCTCCTATCGAGGCATCCTACCCATGCAGTCTGGGACTCATGGGAAGTACCTCTCATCTGATCAATGAGTAGGGAAATGAGGATAGGGACCATAGTAGTACTATCGATGGACTCATCGTTGTATCTACCATATTCCCTATGCTAGGATGACCTCCATTGATCTGGGATCAATGAAACTGATTTAGGATCAGTATGTGTGGTTTGAGGCACTCTCTTGTGATATTGATTTGGGATCAATAAAACTGACTTTGAGTTAGTAAGAGTGATGTGACACACTTCCCTTAAATGAAACTGACTTCGAGTCAGTAGAAAGTGGTATGAGACATTCTTGATCAATTCTTCTTCTTCATGGTTGAGCAGAGCAGAGAAGATTAGAAAAGCAGAGCAATGTAGGGCACTGATGGTAGAGATAGTACAGTCAGACATATGGATCAGTGGATGGAGTTCTCCCTAGTTGAGAGGGAGTGTTAAAATTGGAAACTAGCGCCAAAATCCATGTGGGTTATCTTATTTATGACAACTAATATTTTTCTTGGACCCCTCTCATCGAGGGGTGTAGGATTGATTTAAAGATCATCTGATTCCGATAAATATTCATGGAGTTATGAATTTATTTGAAGACAATTCGTCAAGGTCGGTCAGCAACCAAATAAACCCCGCATGTTCTCAACGTTTTAGTATAAATAGAGGTGGCCTTCAATTCATTTCAACACACTTGGGATCTCTTCCTCCCTCTACTTGTCTTTGGGTTTTAGTAGGAGGAGAGATCCTAAGGGATAACGCTGCCCTGATCCAGAGGGCAGAAAGCCAGAACTGCTGGAAAATCCAGAAAACCTGGAAAAGTTGGAAAAGCCAAAAAAGCCAAAAAGGCCTAAAAAGTCGGAAGTACTACAAAAGCTAGAACTGTCGGAAAAGCTGGAACTACCAGAAAAGTCGGAAAATCTAGAAATGCCAGAAAAGATGGAAAAGCTGAAACTGTCAGAAAAGCTGCAAAAACAAGAATTGTCGAAAATGCAGGAACTAACAAAAAAGCCAGAACTACAGGAAAAACTAGAAAATTCGGAAAATCCGGAAAAGCCAGAATTTCCTGAAAACTCGAAAAAGCTGGAACTACCGGAACTGTCTGAAAAAATGGAACTGCCAGAAGAACCAGAACTGCTAGAAAAGATGGAAAAGTGGGAACTGCCGAAAAAGTGGAAAATCCTGAAAAGTCAGAAAAGTTGGAACTACCGAAAAAACTGAAAAAGTCAGAATTGTCGGAACTGCTGGAAAAGCCAGAAAATATGGAATTACCGGAATAGACAGAAAAGCCAGAACTACCTGGAACTGCCGGAACTGCTGAAACTGCCGAGAACAGCCGAAACTTCTAGAACTGTCGAGAACAGCTAGAACTTCTAGAACTACTAAGAACTGCCTAAACATCTGGAGCATCAGCCTCTGAAGGAGATCAACATACAAGGGACAACTAACTAACATTGGGATAGTTGTATGGTACTTAGCAGCAAATACACCAATCATGCAATGTTACAGCTAGCATGCAAGGGACAACTAGCATGCAACAACAAGCATGCTAAGGACAACAAGCATGCTAGGGACAACAAGCAAGCAAGGGACAACAAGTAAGAAAGGTGCATCAAACACATAGGTTAGGATGGCAACATGGTGTAGCAATGGCACATAATGCAGTACAATGATGGGTACAGTCACGATTAATGAAGTGTGATGAGATACAACATAGTGATGATGGGTGCAGCATGGTCTAGGGTAGTGAGGAGTAGCATGATGACAAAATGCAGCACAATGATAGGTGAAGGAGTCACCTTGGAGAATCAGTTGAAGCAACATGTCTTCAACTGATCTCATGTATCATCTTCTTAGAGATGATCTATGCTCTTATCTAGAAAAGTCAAAGTGTTGACTTCTATTGTAAAGTACTACTCTCTCTCTCTCTCTCTCTCTGTTGAACTATTGAAGAACATATAAGAAGAATTGATCAAGGGTTCCCCACATTGGGGTTTGTCCCTGGCGAGCACCACTTCTTGTGTCCTCTTGTCTTGGCTTGTCTTTTGCAATTTATATTTATGTTCTATTTGCAGTTTACTTTAATGTTGATGTGATTGCTAATTTGGAAAAGATATTGAGCTAACTGTGAAAAAAAAAAGAATTCTAGCATAGAGCATACCTATAATTAACACTTCAGCTATGATACTGATCAAAACTTCACCATTGTGACTTGTGATAGCTCTCTGAGAGAGGACATAACTTAATTGGCACCATGAAACAAAATCAGGGAAGAAATGGGTCTATCAGAACATAAAATGAGGTAGGGTAGACTCCTACAGATTAATTTCATCGCTTTGGTTGAGTAATTTTTGTTTTAGCCAAGTGTGAAGTTCGAACAAGTCGAATTCACCATTGGTTCAACAATTTTATACTAGAGGTCTAACAAGGGTACATGATGTAAGTCTACAAGTGGGGCAACAAAGGGTTCTCTTTTGGATTCTTTCCCTTTTGTTAGGGGAGTTTCATTTTAGGTGGCATGATGAATTCGTTGAGATGAGGAAAGGTGACAAGTTACCTGGAATAGGAAAACGATAGAAAAATGTTGAACTTGGTCCCTGATGACAGTCTGAAACAGTAATGGCTAGGAAATTAAAACGGTTTCTGTGTGGCTTACAAATCTGTAATAGGCTACTGATCATACGACACAGTGAAGGAAATAAATTTTACATTTCCTGATATTTTATATAGAGTAATTTCCCAATTACCATTAATCATGTTACTGTTAATGGGGAGCGGATCCGTTGCATAGGAGCAGAAGGTAGTTAATGCCGCAATGGATTGCTGACATGGTGAGAGGGGCATCAGGTGGTGATCCGAATTGGATCCATAAAAAACTATCAAAGAACCATGACTATATTAGGTCGGGACAAATCTCTAAAGAATTCAAAAACAGTTATCAAAAACACCCCTGAACCAATGGTAATAGCCGCTAGTGTGGAACGACGAGGACCTTAGTCAAGGCACACTGACTGAGGCCCATGGAGACCACACAGTCAAAGTAGCCCTTGGGAGCCTCAAATCAGGAAAAGGAGGTGGATTTCGATGTGCAAATGCGATGGGTGAACAGGGCCAAAATGGACGAAGCCCAAGCACACAGACGCATGGTGAATTGGAGAACCATGGGAGAAAAAGGTGAAAAGTGCTAACGTACAAAGGCGAGACCCATGCTCTAGAAAACCGGCGGTATTGATCGAGGTGCCCTCAAACAGTAAGTAATTTTGGATGGAAGCAGAGTGATCCCACTCAATAATTGACACGTGGCAAGCAGAGGTGAGAGAAAAATGTCATTGATCATTCGTTATCGGTCAAGCAAGTCAACCGCACCGGACGTACGTATGGCATCGAATCTGGAGGCCACAGATCAGACGGCTAAGATCACGCTCGATGGAGGAAGTGGAATAAATGAAGGAATACACAACATTTTAGAAGGATTTGGAATCTATTTGACCGCCACGGTGGAGGAAAGACTTCATCCACGACGTAACTAAAGAAACAAACTGATGAAGCAGGTTGGCGCCATTTAGAGGAGGACGAGTGGCACTCCCTGAGCACTCATGATGACACCAAATAGGGAACTCCAAGCACAGCTGCAGAAGGTGAATCGATAGAGGCAGACAAGGAACTGAACATGCATGAGTTCGAATGGCTTCAAAGCCATGAACAATGAAAAAAATAAATATAAGACAGTGAAGTCGGAGAGAGACAAAGAAAGAGGACAGAGAGACCAAAATCCTGAGAGGAGGATGGAATACATAGAGAAAGAAGACAGTGAAGCAATAGCAGAAAGAGACAGAGGGTCGAGCTGACCAGTGGCAGCACCAAGCACTAGAGAGCTTGAGAGATTCAAGCCATCCCATAGAGGAATCTATCTAGACTTAGCACCACATTTGGCTCTTTCCACTATAGACCAAAAGGTCACAGAGCTAGTAGGAAGAAGAAGAGTCTGTGTACTCTAGTGGCTTGGGGAATCCAAGAACCACCCTGCCAAGCAAACCTGCTTCAGGAGAACTCACATTGAGTCCCTGCATTGTAATTCTCTGTTTAAAGACACAATAAAACAAGGCCACCACTGAAAGCTGGACTGGAGATGTAGCCCTGGAGAATAGGGTGAACTACTTCTTAAAATTCTTGTATCTTTGTGTTTGCTTACTGTATTTGGCAATTTGATCGATCTGTTGCTTAAATAACATAGAACACACACCAACACATGAGTCTATAATACCTTTGTTTAATAAATATTTAGTTGATGTCACTCATAGGGTGATTATCAGATCAAGTGGTATCAGAGCTCAAGGATGTAAGGTTAGACAAGCTTGTGTTGGTTTAGTTGTTGAATGCTCACAAGATCAAAGCTCAAATTAGGAGAAGGAGAGTTGGTCGAAACTAATACTGAAATTGGGAGAGTCTATCCTCGGAAGACAATGTTAGAGGACGGTTCTATGGGGCTAGACCCTCAATTCATATAGAGTTTCCTAGCTATGAAGTCTATGGTAGAAGAAATGTATAGGGACTTTAGAAAGCATAGGGATGAAGATTCATTAGGTTCTAAACAAGATAAAGAAGAAGATGAGTCTCATTCCCATGGCCACTCAAAAGGAAAAGAGAAAGAGGAAAGCTTTTTCACACCTCCTAATAGCCCTATGCATAATAAGAAAGCATCTTTGATTAAGCTGATGTTAAATTTGATTTGCCTATATATGATGGAGAGCTAAATGTTGAAAAGTTGGACAATTGGATTAGACAAATTGATGTGTATTACAGAGTGCAAAACATCAACTTAGACAAGAGAAAAATTCAGCTGGCAAGCCTATGTCTAGGAGGCACTACCTTGGTTTGGTGGGAAGGCAGGACCCAAGTTGACATCAAGAAACATGGTAAAACAATCTTTGTCTGGAGTGAATTTGTTGTTGCAATGAAAAAGCAGTTCTATCCATTGGCTTACATGCAACAAGCCATGATGAGTTAGCAAACTCTTCGGCAGTTGAAAGGGAAAAGTGTGCAAGGGTATACTCAAGAATCAGAAAGAGAGCATTGATGTTGGGTATCTCGTTAGACTCACCACAAAATCTTTTGAAGTATATTGATGGTCTACATAGCTACATGAGGCATACCATCCTCATGTTTAATCCTACTAGTATAGATGAGGTATCTGTATAAGCTACTCATCTAGAAGCTAGAGGAAAGAATGGAAATCCAGAAGTTGGGGGACCATCCCAACCCACTGCAAGCAAGAGCAAGGAGAAAAGAAAGCAGAATTGGAAAGAAAGGAAGGGTAACACTGCACAGAAAGGCAAAGCTTCAAGCACTCACTATAAAAAGGAGGGGCATGATGATGAGCACTGTTGGGTTATGCATCCAGAGCTGAGACCTAGGAAGTCCGAGGGTAAGAAGAAGACTAATGCAACTATTCAAAAATATTTCGGGTCAGACTCAGGAGATGAAACAATCATTGCAGCCACAGGTATAAAAAGTAAGAATTGTGAAGCATCTACTAGTACTTTTGTGCAAACTATTATTGATGAAGAACATGAGAGAAAAAGTCATGAGCTTTTTCATATTCGACTTATTTCCAAACATCAAAAGATTTATACTTTGTTAGATAGTGGCTCACAAGTAAATTTGATTTCTGAAGCAATTGTAAAGAAATTTGGATTAGCAACTACACCTCACAAGAAACCATACCCATTAGGATGGTTGAATGATAAAGCACAACTACAAGTGACTAGCCAGTGCAAACTCAAGTTTACTTTTGGGTTAGCATTTGTAGATGAGGTTGAGTTAGACATAATTCCTTTGGATATATGTGGAATTGTTTTAGGAAGTCCTTAATTGTTCTATAGAGCTGAGAACAAGTATCTATTTGTTAAAGATGGAATCGAATACTTTGTAAGAACTCACAAGCTGAAGAATAATTATACTCTCATAAATTCTGGGCAGATGAAAAGAATAATAAATTCATGTAAACAATTCTTACTAATGGTTGTAAAGGAAAAGAAACCTGATAAAATCAATGTATTTGAGGGTTGTAATGCTCAGCAACACGCTGATATAGAAAACATTGTTTCAGAATATGATGTCCTGTTTTAGGAACCTAAAGGTATGCCACCCAAAAAGGAAATATTACATGATATGATTTTGCAGCTAGATGTTCCATTGCCTAATATTGGGATGTACAGGTTGTCTGCTTTAGAGAATGTTGAAATCAAGAAGCAAGTGCAGGAGTTTCTCAAGAAGGGATTCATCAGGCCTAGCACATCACCATGTGGGTCACCAATCATTTTGGTGAGAAAGAAAGATGGCTTGTGGAGAATGTGCATTGACTACCGAGCACTGAATAAGATAACAATAAAAAATCGCTATCCCCTTCCTTGCATAGATGATCTTTTAGATCAATTGAAGGAAACTATTTATTTCACCAAGCTGGATTTGCATGGTGGATACCATCAGGTCAGAGTTGTAGAGAAAGATGCATGGAAGATTGCTTTCAAACCAAAGCAAGGATTGTATGAGTGGCTGGTTATGCACTTTGGCTTGACCAATGCTCCTGCTACTTTCATGAGATTAATGAATGAAGTACTCAGACCTTTTCTTGATGATTTTGTTATTGTGTATTTGGATGACATTCTGATTTTTAGTAGAATGTGGGAACAACACTTAAACCATGTTAAGCAGACATTAGATGTTTTGAAAAGAGAAAATTTTTATGTTAAACTCTCAAAATGTGAATTTTGAAAAACATCTCTAAATTATTTGGGTCATATAGTAGGGGGTGGTGAATTGAAACTAGATCCCTCTAAAGTGGCAGTCATTGTAAACTAGCCTAAACCCAAGTCTGCGACAGAAGTGAGAAGCTTCTTAGGAGCAACACAATATTGGAGGAAGTTCATTTCTAATTTTTCCTCAATTGCAGCTCCCTTACATGCTTTGATAGGATTGAACAAGGTGTTTTAGTGGGGAGGAAAACATTAGAAAGCCTTCGACACCTTGAAAGAAAATATTAGTACAACACCTGTACTAGCACTGCTTGATGTACAAAGACCATTTGAAATCTAAACATATGCCAACGACTATGCCATGGGAGCAGTGTTGACATAGCACGGTAAACCCATATGTTATCATTCTGAGACTTTTAATCCTGTAGTAGTTAACTATCCTACATATGATAAAGAATTATATGCATTAGTTCAGAGTGTGAAAAGTGGAAACATTGCTTAATGGGCAAAGAGACAGTAATACATACTGATCATCAACCACTCCAATATCGACACTCCCAAACTAAGTTGCAGCAATCAAAGCATTATAGATGGATGGGTTTTCTACAACAGTTTCATCTAGTCATCAGATATAAAAAGGGCATACACAAAAAAGTTGCAAACATGTTATCTAGACCCATTATAAATGCATCTACTATACTTAATCATAATTCTATGCTACATGAAAGCTACATAGAACAATATGCTCAGGATATGGACTTTAAATATGTATATGCAACTTTGAGTGAAGGCAAAAAGGTAGAATAATTGGACTATCATGTGAAGGACTGACTCTTATATCATTGTGGGAAACTCCACATTCCACAAATAGAGAGAGTAAAGATAATTAGAGAGGCACACACTTCTCTGATATTAGGTCACTTTGGGGTAAGTAAAATAGTTGCACAACTCCAAAGATTTTGTTATTGGCCAACAATGAATGAGACAGTTTCAAGATATGTAAGAGGGTGTACTATGTGTGCTAAAAGCAAGCCCAGCAATAGAAAACTAGGCTTGTACACTCCTTTACCAGTTCCCTCTCACCCTTGGGAAAGTGTTTCCATGGATTTTGTTGGAGGACTGCCTAAATCTAGGAAGGGTCATGATTATCTATATGTGGTTGTGGATAGGTTCAACAAAATGTGTATTTTGATACCTTGTAATAAACAGATTACAACTGAACAAACTGTAAAATTATTCTTTGAACATGTATTGGTTCATTTTGGATTACCCATTTCTATTGTATTTGATCGAGACACCTGATTTGTGGGGAAGTTTTGGTCAAGTTTGTGGGAACTGATGGACACCCAATTGAAGAAAAGCACATCTTTTCATCCACAAACCGATGGCTAGACAGAATTAGTTAACAGGACAGTGATCTAGTTACTGAGGGGATATTGTAGCAAACATCCTAAGCCTTGGGATGAACAATTGTGTTATGTGCAACTTGCTTACAACAAAGCAAAACACTCTTCTACACAGAGATCTCCTTTTGAGACCTATTTTGGGTTCATACCAAGGTATCCTTTGGATTTTGTCTTTGGTAAAGATACCACGGTTGATGGACATAGTGATGTGGACAAGGCAACTAGGTTCATTGAATAGATCTAGGAGATCCACCAGGCAGTACAGGAATAGCTGGAAAAGAGCCAAGCCAAATACAAGGCTAGGCATGATAAGCATCGGATGGAGCATAGTTTTCAAGTTGGATACCAGGTCTAGTTGTATATAAGCAAGGATAGGATGCAAGGTGAAGGTAAAAAGCTAAAGCCTACCAGGTATGGACCTTTTAGGATACTTGAGAAGATTGGTGAAAATTCTTGTCGCCTTGATCAACCAGCTTACATGCACATCTACTCAGTCGTAAATGCAGATTCTTGATATTGTTTGAACCTTCAATGATTAAGGATCCTGAAGAGCAAATTCAATTGCCTTCTATTGATGACCTACTACCGGAATATCTTAATGAATTGCAGGAAGACACAATCTTCGATAGGAAGGTGAGGACGACGCACAGGGGAGATGTTGAGTACCTCAGAATTGGACTCAAAGGTTCGAAGCTGAGCAGTGCAAAGTGGATTGAGATTGGACAAGTGAGACAACAGTATCCTCAGTTGATGCTTGAAAGAAAACCAACTTTTGGTGGTCCAAAATCTTTTTAGTGGGAAGGCCATGATCCGAATTGGATCCATCAAAAACTATCAAAGAACCATGATTGTATCAGGTCGGGACAAATCTCTAAAGAATTCAGAAACTGCAATAAAAAACACCCCTGAATCAGTGGCAATAGCTGCTAGCATGGAACGACAAGGATCTCAGTCAAGGTGCACTAACCGAGGCCCATGGAGACTGCGCAAGAGGTCAAAGTAGCCCCTAGGAGCCTCGGATCAGGAAAAGGAGGTGGATTTTGATGCGCAAATGCACTAGCTGAATAGGGCCAAAATGGAGGAAGCTCGAGCACACGGATGCATGGCAAACCAGAGAACTGCAGGTAAAAAAGGTAAAAAGTGCTAATGTACGAAGGTGGGACCCACGCTCTGGAAAACTAGTGTTATTGATTGGGGTGCCCTCAAATGGTAAGTGATTTTGGATGGAAGCGGAGCGATCCCACTCAATGATAGACACGTGACAAGCGGAGGTGAGAGAAAAATGTCTTTGATCACGCGTTATTGGTTGAGCAATTCAACTGTGCAGGATGTGCATATGGAGTCAGATCTGGAGGCCCCAGATCAGATGACTAAGATCGCGCCCGATGGAGGAAGTGGAATCGACAAAGGAATACATTGCGTTTTAGAAGGATTTGGAATTTGTTTGACTGCCACGATGGAGGAAAGACTTCATCCACGACGTAACTGAAGAAACGAACCGACGAAGCAAGTTGGTGCCATTTAGAGGAGGACAAGTGGCACTCCCTGATTGTTCATGATGACACCAAATAGGGAACTTCAAGCGCAGCTGTATAAGGTGAATCGACAGAGGTGGACAAAGAATCGAACAAGCATGAGTTCGAATGGCTTCAAAGCCATGAATAGCAAAAAAAATAAATCTAAAACAGTGAAGTCAGAGAGAGATGAAGAAAGAGGACAGAGAGACCAGAATCCCGAGAGGAGGATGGAATACACAGAGAAAAAAGACAGTGAAGTAAAAGCAAAAAGAGACAGAGGGCCGAGCTGACTAGCGGTAGCATCCAGCACCAGAGAGCTTGAGAGGTTAAAGCCATCCCATAGAGGAATCTATCCAGACTGAGCACTGTTACACTGAAATTTGTCACCATGACTATCTGCAGTTAATATGGCTCCATCAATACTCATATTATCCTCCTTGTCAAGCCTCATACCTCTGCTCTTCATGTCAAACTTCAAAAAGAGAGAAAGTCACTTAAAAACATGTTTATCTCTGGGTACGCAGGTTCTCTCTACCTTGCCTGCGTGTACGCATCCCAAGCTCATTGTATCTGTGTACTTGTACGCTCTGTAAGTCAAGGGATGGGTGCGTACTCCTGTAAAGGTCAAAAGGCGCGAGTTTCATCTTAAAAAAGTTACTTGTGGTCACTTATAGAGCTTTCTAGAAGAGTGTTTGACGTGTATTGAGCGCCTCCAGATGGTTCATGCATCCCTATGATAGAGGAACTTATCCCATCAAGAGAGAAGCTACCCCATCCAAAAGAGGGAGTATCCCATTGATGTTGGAACTGAATAACTTCCTCTAGAACTCTATAAATACAGGCATTGGGCCAGAGGAGGGGAGGTTGAAAGCTGAACATTCTAAATGGTAAATGCTGCTGGAATTAGGACTTCCATTGTTGACTTGTGAGGAGAGATCACTATCCTTTCTTGTTGCCATATTGGGAGTGGGTGAGCTTGTCAAAGTAGAGGAAATCTCTTGTTGGACCCTGGGAAGAGCTTGCACAACACCAAGGCTCAGGTTGTAATGGTTCCTTTTTTTGTTTCCTTAATACAAATAAGTCCATTCTTCTCAATGATTTGTTGTTAATGAATTATTTCATGTACTCCTTGGTCTATGTGATGAATATGCTTTGTTTTATGGATTATTCAGGTGTTATGTAATCGTTTCCTTTGTTAGTGTATGCAGGTCTTAAAGTGAAGGAGGAGCTCATCTGGATCAGCAAGGCTGGACTGCTACAACAAGCGTTGGACCTAAGGTAAGATCAAAAAACACTTGATCTCTCATAGAATAATGTGTATTTAGAGAAGGATTGCTCTTGTTTGGTTTGTTTGTCACTAGAGGGTCTTAGACTCCTAGGGAGGTTAGGTTTGTCCGCAAATATAACTCTTTCCGCATGACAAATTGGCGACTCCGCTGGGGACATCCATGGATTTGATTGATTTTTCCTTTGATTGATACTTTGATTTGAGAAACTCTAATTTCTTTCTAGTTTTTGACTGATTGACTGTGAATTTGGGTGGAATAGCTTAGGGTCGAGTTAGAACTTAGTTTTTTTTGTTTTAAGTAGTACGCACCCTCTGCGTTAGACACAGTGCGTACTTGTATGCACTGTATCTGTGTACACAGAGCGTGCACGCACCTGGTTAAACAGGCTGCCTGCGTACCCTGTTAAAATTAAGAAAATTTCCCTTTTTTATCACTTTTTCCTTTTGAATTTTGTTTTTCTTAGTCTTTACTGCCCAGATCCACTGGTTGACTGTCAAAAATCTTCACCTATACTTTTTCCATTAGTGTCGAAAGTTTTAGTGAAATTCCTTGAGATTTTAGCCTTAGGGTTTGGTTTTTATATTGGTCCTGTAGTGACTTTGGGTTTAGAAGTCGCAAAGCCTTAGATATCTCTGGTTTTGTCAGTCTTCTTAGGAGTCGGACCAGTCGCGAAATCTACCCTCGTGAGCGACCTACCTTTGTGTTGCCTCTTTGCAAAATTTCAATATAACTTGTTCATTTAAAGTTGTGAATTTCATTTTAAAAAAGAACGAAAAGAGATTGATTGTTTGTTTTGATTAGTTTGTGATTCTGCATAAACTAGTCCTTGGATTAATCATTGCCAAGTAAAACATCCCAGAATCATCCTAGTAAGCTTTTGCTTCTTAGGTTAATTGTTAAGTGTAAGGTCAGATACATTTCCTTTGATTTGCTTTCGAATGATTTTTTATAGATTTTCATAGATCTAGAAATTGCTTTGATTAGATTAAGTTTTACACGCTTTTATTAAATAGGAAAATATAAACGATCTCCTTTGCGACGTTTGCTTTAGAGTAACATTTGACGTCTTTGAAAGAAAAAGGAATTTTTCGTGAAGTAAAGAGTGGTCATGTTTTGTGTGCTTTGAAAGATAGAGAGAATTGTTTCTTTGATTGTCTTTTGAGAAAGTTGTTTTTATTAAAAAGATTGCATCCTCTCAACTTTCTTAATTAGAACATTCATTGAAAAGAGAAAATTACCAAATCATCTTAGGTGCATCTTTTAGAGAATTGGAGTCGAGTCTATACACCATCAAGTTTCATCTCCATCACCTTTGTCTTAAAGAATAACCATTAAAATCAACGCTTAAAGTAAAAACTTAGAAATTTTTATTTTCTAGGGCTCTGAAGCACCAACATAGATCAGGCTAGTCTCTTGGAGTAGGTGAGTAATTAAATCTCCAAGACTATTAAACCAAACAAATAGCTCAGCTTGTGATAGAATAAATCCAGCTGTTAAATTTATATTTTGGGAAAGCTCCTCTTAAAGGAGAAGCACGAGCTCGTGTCCGAACCAGTGAGGGGATCAATCCTCCCTCGTTGGGAACGACGCCAGACACGCACGTATTACAAACGGTAAACCTCAATTTGAGGAGCCTGGGGATCACTTATCGGTAAACCTTGGATTGACCATTGTCAAGGAGCCGGTAAGGGGATTGAGCTTGTTACTCTGCCCTTGCGTGCTGTCAGAGTGTAGACTGTTACCCCAAGTATATTTGTTGCTGTTGGTAACCTTAGTGGCCATAATCTTAGGATTCCACCCAAGGTGACGGTGGTGGGAAGATCCCACTGTACCTGGAGCAGACGTCGGCTAGACTCACTTGGATTTTCTGGGGGGTTCACTTCACTCGAGACGGTTAAAGTGGAGGAACTTGGTCCAGTCTATTCATTAAGCAGGTTGCCGGGGTAACTGTTCCACCCGCTCTTCCTGTACTGAATCCTACGAGGTTGGATTTCATCACCAACTAGTGTTTTTGGTCCGGAAGCTACTGTTTGTGATTGGTTTGACGCCTTAGATTTTTAAGCGTGTGTTTCAAAAATTGATTGGTTCTTTAGTGACCTTAGGTTTTTTTCTTGAGATTTTACTTTGATTTCGTGTGTAGTAGTTAAAAATCTTTAGCTGTGGCTGAACCACCAAGATGCTCCCGTAGACTTCGGGGCGAGTCTCCTGAAGTTATTTTTGTGGCCGATCTATTGAGGCAAGCCCGTAGATTAAGCGGTGAACCTCCTGAAGAAATTCGGCCTCGTCTCGAAGGATTAAAACTTCTTGTTTCTCCTAGTGGCACTAGATTGCTTTCACCTGAAGAAGGATACGATCCTGAAGTGGTTGAGGTTTCTGAACTTACTGGTAGTGTTGCATCTGCCAGTGATATAGGTGAAGAGCCTCAAATATACGAGCCTGTTACTCCATCTTCTAGTGTTCCTGGTTCACCTAAGGTAGAAAGAGTCATTAATGAAGATCTCCCCTCTGGTTTAATTTCTATTGAAGAAATTGCCCCAGAAGCGGATCGCGCTTCTTATCTTGAAGACGATATACCTTCTCTCGATATCAGAGAGCGTGAATCTATATTTTACAGTCCCCCTCGAGCTACCACTTGGTATCTTTCGTTGACCAACTTTTTGGACAACTCAATCGGTTTTTCTCCACCTCGTTTTCCTTTTTCACCTAGAGTTTTTACTCCTCCTACATATATGTCGAGTCCGTCATCTCCAGACGCCTATTTATACGGCGGTCCGTCTGTTCCCGTTGGGTATCAGTCTATTTCTGGTACTTTTTCAGGAGCATCTCCTCGTCCCTACGAACATAAATTATTAGCTGGAAGTAGTGGCAGTAGTCAGTTGAGTGCTGAAGAAATTCTCATGATGTCGGGTCAACCTCAAGGCAGTCAGTTACCGCCTGGGGGGCAGCCTCAAAGTACTTCTTATCCGCCTGGAGGGCAACCTCAGGGTACTTCATATTTTCCTGGGGGGCAACCCCAAGGTGCTCAGTTTGTGTCTGGGGGGAAACCTCGAGGACAGTATGTCCCTACGGGACAATACCTTCCTCAAGGTCAACCCTAGGCCCAATATGTGCCCCAGGGTCAACCCCAGTATTCCTATGTACCCCAAGGTCAACCTTCT
>APFE030220544.1:54937-68180 GCA_000404065.3 Pinus taeda
AGGTAAGATCGGAAAACACTTGGTCTCTCATAGAATAATGTATATTTAAAGAAGGATTGCTCTTGTTTGGTTTGTTTGTCACTAGAGAGTCTTCGACTCCTAGGGAGGTTAGGTTTGTCCGCAAACATAACTCTTTCCGCATGACAAGTACCACATTTGGCTCTTTCCACTGTAGACCAGAAGGTCACAGAGCTGGTAGGAAGAAAAAGAGTCTGTGTACTCCAGTGGCTTGGGGAATCCAAGAACCACCCTGCCAAGCAAACCTACTTCAGGAGAACTCACATTGAGTCCCTGCATTGTAATTCTCTTTTTAAAGACACAATAAAACAAGGCCACCACTGAAAGCTAGACCAGAGACGTAGCCCTAGAGAATAGGGTGAAATCCTTCTTAAAATTCTTGTGTATTTGTGTTTGCTTACTATATTTCTCTGTTGTCTTTCCATTTAAATGTTTTTGTGTTGGAAATTTGATCGATTCGTTGCTTAAATAACGCAGAACACACACCAGCACATGAGTCTGTAATACCTTTTTTTAATAAATCTTCAGATGATGTCACTCATAGGGTGATTATCAGATTAGGTGGTAGCATAGTATTAGGAGGAAGTAAGTCACCAGAATGAGTTTTAACAGTCAGGAGTAGTCACGGGTGTGGGGTCCGCGAGGGTGAAATGGCGGAGAGCGCATGGAGGGAAGGTGGGTATAGGAGGCTGATGTGGCAGATGGTGAGTGGAATGTTGAAATATGGCAACAAGAATATTCCAATTTAATTTTCCTTGAATTAAATTGTGAATTAAAATTGAATTTAGCCTTAACAGCTACTTGGAAATAATTGATTAATTATTTCAAATTAATTAGTTGGATAAATTCAAGTTAGAAGTCTTTTTGAATTCATGCAAGAGTTATCCCTTAAATTAAGGAGATAAGATTGAGTTATATTTGAGTTGTAATTAGTTCACTCAGTTTATTGAGTTAAGTCTAGTTAAATTAGTTCCAAACTATTTTGGGAATTAGTAGTGAGTTAAGAGTTAGTTGATGCATGCATGCACTCAACTAGTGCTACTCTAGTTAACTGAAGATTCCCTTATTAAAAACTCATGCATGTCTATTCTGAGAAAGACCAAGTTGAGAATAAAATCAATGATAATGTACTATCAGTTACATGTGTTTTCTTATAAATAAAACTCATGCATGCAGTAAAGGAATCATCCCTTGAGGATTGCGTAGTTTTAAAGTGTGTGAGAGTAGTGTTCCACTTGGTAACAGGAGAATCATCCACAAGGAACATCGCAAGAAAATAGGAGTTTGGCAGGAAGAGAGGAAGGTTGGAGAGAAGCCAAGATTACTTGTGAGCATATGTGAGGATTGTACTGAGAGCTAGCTAATTGTGAGAGCTAAGGATTTTTATAATTCCTATGTATTTCCTCCTTGTATGATAATATAGATAGTGGGGTTTTTAGCTGAGGCTTTCCCCAAAGTATTTTCATGTGTATTGTGCATTGATTCTTCTTCTGGTTATATTTTTTAGCTCCATATTTAAGCTTCCGCAAATTGATAGTAGAACTAGGTTATAGTATTCTGCTTTGATTTATATTGCATTATCAGGTTAACCTATATCATATTTTCTACATGGTATCAGAGGTGGATTTCTAGAAATTTTCTACATGGTATCAGAGGTGGATTTCTAGAAATTTTCTACATTGTATCAGAGCTGTGAACAATATACTGAGAAGAGAATTCGAAGTTTGAAGTTCGAGGTTGCAGGTGCAAATCGAATTCATATCATACTTGAAGGTTGGCCAATGGCATTCTATGGCTTGAGACTCGAGTATGCCTTGAAAGCTAGCTCAAATTACATAGCATGGAAAGATAGAATGGAGGTTGTATTAGAAGACAATGGCTTGAAGGATCAAGAAATCCCAAAGCCAACTTCAACTAATGCATAAGAGTTGGCTAAGTGTAAAAGTGTGTGGCGAAGATGAGATAGATCATCCTTGAGGGAGTTTGAGACCATATTGTCTCGAGTCTCATGGGGAAGGATACTCCATTTTCAATATGGAAGACATTGAAGGACCTCTAACAGAATAGTAGCGACCAGAGGAAATTGGTGCTCAAGGATAAGCTTCAAAGAATCAAGATGGAGAAGGGAGATACTATTTCTACATATCTGAACAAGCTCACCACCTGCAGAGATGATCTTGGCAGTGTGGGAATAACTACTGCCGATGATGATATGGTGAGCCTCACTCTCCTTGGACTTCCAAAGAGTTGGAATAGCTACTAGGACTCAGTGAATGGAAGGGAGAAACTGTCGAATTGGGAACGACTGTGGTTAGATCTTATGCAGGAGTGGATTAGGAGGAGCACATGAGATGGTTCTTCATCCAAGAATGATGATGAAGAAAATATGGCCTTAGCAAGTAAGGCAAGGAAAGGGAAGGGGAAGGCTTCCCATTCCAAATCGAATTCTTCTCATGGAGGGAAGAAGGGTGACATGTCTGTCGGGCATGGAATCCCCCCAAGGCATGTTTTGGGGCTCAAAGCCCAAGTTTTGACTTGATATTGTTGTAAAGACTATGAATTCTAGGTGTCGAGCGCGAAATGTATGAGAGAGTCATAGGGTTGTCAGCCCTAGTTTTGTAATGTAATGTCAGCCTACCCATGGTCCACGGACCATGTGATTGTATAAATAGAGCGAGGCTCTAAGTGTAAAAGATAACTAACAAAGGAAGGAAGCATAGTGAAGAAGTAGAGAAAAGAAAGAGTCTAAGTACCTAAGTGTGGCTTTGGGTTGTAGGGTAGGAGAAGGCTCTGCAGTTGAGTGCACAGAGGCCTAGTAGTCTGCACTTGAGTGCGTGGACCCCTGCAGCTGACAGCGTAGCGCGGAGTCGAGTTTGTAACCAAGGAAGAAATTAATAAAGAGAAATTGTGTTACCAATTTGTGTATCTGTTCTTGGGTTAATGCATGTTTGATATAAATTGCGGATATATTGTTTAGTTACTGCGCGCACCTATATGAATGATTTATATTGCTAAATATAACTTAACGCATACAAGTAGGCTAAGTTAATCAATTAATAGTGGAATACTAGTAAGGACTTGGGTAATATCAGTGTTCGGCCCCTGAGCAAAGCTGCGCGAAGGCATCATCTCAGGCTGCGAGGTACGGGAAAGTCCACATAGCAACGTGCACACAAGGTTGAACCATGCAACACTTGAACTCACTAGACATCTCTAGGGGGCATAAACCTGGTTCTATCACCCTCCCATACTACTTCGGGTGAGATCTCAGTCTGCGCTCTGTGGAATGTTGTCGAAAGGGCTAGTAGTACGGGGATTTGTTTCATTAAATAACCTCTGAACCTGGGTCAGGCCCTAATAAGCCAACAATTGTTCTGTTTTCGGGCGATAGCACAAAATAATAAGGATGATGCTAAGTTTCACGTCACATAGTTGGCGGAGAGAAGGCAAAAGGAAACATTAGCAACTGAGGTATGTGCATCATGGGAAGCAGTCCAGCAAGATGTCGAGCAGAGAAAGGTCGTAGAAGTAGCCACAATAGCACAAGAAGCAACCGCAAAGGTAGGTGAGGGCCAAGCAACTCCCTCATAGGGGAAGGAGGCAGAGGAAGTAGAAAAAACAGAAGGGAGCACGGACACAGGGACTGCATCCAAATAGTTGAAGAACCCACAAACGGCAGAGCGAGCATGACTGAGGAAGAAGGTCAAGGACTCAAAATTGGCCATTGACCCGATCACCCTAACCAAGGGTGATTTGCATGACATTGACGAGATGAAGCACGATGTCACAAATGAGGTTCTTCAGGATTTTATGCAGGAGCACTATGTTGGGGGCCCTCAGAGCATAGTTGTAGGAGTTACAAGTGTGTCCCCCTCAGGTGGGTACCCTTTGAACCCACCTCGCAGCAGGATCCTTGGTAGCAGAACAGATGCTACATGCATGGATGGCAAACACAATAGTGTTGCTGAAAGGGGCCCTAGTGACATCGAAAGAGGTTGATAGATTTTCAGTTAGCATGATGAAAGGCCTTGGCCTTAATCTTGTTGCCCTTCTGCGTGAGACACTATATCTATTATAGGATGGGATAACGGTAGAGTTGTGCGCTAGGGAGAGCCACACGATCCAAGTCCTCATTGACCAAAAGATAAACATGGAACAAATCAGCTTGCAGCACAACAAATTGGTGTCGCAAAATTAGCAGTTGGTGCAGGTGGTAGGCGACACTTTCCGCAATGTCCCGAAGTTGGCCATCCCAGCAGATTTACCAATGGAGGTGCGGATCCACATGCTAGCAGTAGGAGTCCACAACGCTAGCGAAGAAATGACAAAGGTTTAGTTGGAGCTGAATCTTCAAATCACCGAGCTGTGGTTAAAGGCATAGCCATCCACTCCCCCGAAAGTTAGAGAATAGTTCGCTAGCACTATCACAGTGGGACTGGAGGAAATTGGAGGTGTAGTGCAAGATTGTACGAGCATGTTGGAAAAAGCACTTAAGGTCTGCACAACTCTGTAGGAGGACATCAACATCCAATGCTTGGAGACAAAAGCGTGAGAACTCCAAAAATAATACAATAGTGTCTGAGGAACTGTGCAAACAGTAGTCCTCAACCAGAGGCTTGCGAGGATGCAACAAGCCAAAGCACTGAAGGAGCAGGTGGATGCAGTGCGACACAAGGAGGTAGTTCTCAAAGCGTGCGTTCAACCTTGGATTGATGAGGCCTTCACTATCACGGGGAACATTGAAGGAAAGCTCACACACATACATGGGATGCACACATTGATGTAGAGAAGTACCCTAGACACAGAGGTCTCGGAACATTGGATGTAGTAGATCTAGCAAGCAGCAGCTCAGTGTGTTGTGGACCTTAGCACAGTTCGAGAACAATTGGAGGGACTCTGTGCCATTATAGCCGCACCGACCGAGTGACTCGAGGGTGAGGCATGATATTTTTGTTGGGGGCCTGTTGGGCATGGAATCCCCCCAAGGCATGTTTTGGGGCTCAAATCCCAAGTTTTGACATGATATTGTTGTAAAGACTCTGCAAATTGCGAGCGCAGAGCGTGAAATGTGTGAGAGAGTCAAAGGTTTTCTGCCCTAGTTTTGTAATGTAATGTTAGCCTACGATTGTATAAATAGAGCAAGGCTCTCAGTGTAAAAGATAGCTAATGAAGGAAGGAAGCATAGTGAAGAAGTGGAGAGAAGAAACAGTCTAAGTACCTAAGTGTGTCTTTGGGTTGTAGGGTAAGAGAAGGCTTTGTAGCTGAGTGCACAGAGGCCTAGTAGTCCGTAGCTGAGTGCACGGACCCCTGCAGCTGAGTTTGTAGGGTGGAGTCGAGTCTATAACCGAGGAAGAAATTAATAAAGAGAAGTTTTGTTACCAATTTGTGTATATGTTCTTGGGTTAATGCATGTTTGATATAAATTGCAAATATATTGTTTATGCGCGCACCTGTATGAATGATTTATGTTTCTAAATATAACTTAACACATACAAGTAGTCTAAGTTACTCAACTAATAGTGGAATACTAGTAAGGACTTGGGTAATAGTAGCGTTCGACCCTTGAGCAGGGTTGCGCGAAGGCATCATTTCAGGCTGCGAGGTATGGGAAAGTGCATAGCAACGTGTGCGCAAGCTTGAAGTTCTCAACACTTGAACTCATTAGACATCTCCTGGGTGTGAAAACCTGGTTCTAGCACCCTCCCATACTACTTCAGGTGAGACCTCAGTCCGCGCTCTGTGGACTGTTTCTGAAAGGAACAGTAGTACCGAGATTTGTTTGGCTAAATTACCTCTGAACCTGGGTCAGGCCCTAATAAGCCAACAATGTCTAAAGTAATATGCTTTAATTGTCACAAGATGGGACATTATGCAACTAATTTCCCATCAAATAAGTCCAAGAAGCAATCCTCAAAAGGATCGGAAGGTGAGGCATTAGCCTCTCAGTTCGAAATGGACTTTACCCTCATCGCATGCATGGTGTCATCGATGATGGGTTGTGTCTGGTATCTTGATAGTGGAGCCTCATTCCACATAACCGGTGATAAAATTTTATTCAATACCTTGGAGGAGAAAGACCTCAAGATGCGCATAGAGATGGGTGAGGACATAAGGTATAGTGTTTCAGGAGCGGGCATGGTTCCTTTTCAGAGGGAGCATGGAGCTCCTATCACCTTGACAGATGTGAAGTATGTGCTTGGACTGAAGAAGAACTTGGTATCAGTCATAATGTTGGAGGACAAAGGCTTTGATGTTGTCCTCAGTAAAGGAAAGGTGTTCCTAAGACACATAGCCATGGGTCAGACCAAGAGGATAGGGATTCGGGTGAGGAATCTCTATAAACTAGAGGTAGATGATTGTGCAACATTGAGTACGAAAGAAGAGTTGGTGCAAAGCCAAGACATTGGTAAGTTGTGGCATGGGTAGTTGGGCCATTTTCATCATGGGGCTTTCATATCTATAGGACTTCCGAAAGGTAAACTTGAGCAAGTTGACACATGCAAAGGTTGTACCTTGGGAAAGTACACCAATTCTTCCTTTCATGATTGAGACAGTCGAGCAAAGGCTATCTTAGAGTGAGTTCATATTGATGTGTATGGACCATTCTCGATGGTATCCATAGCAAAGCAGAGGTATTATGTGATTTTCATTCATGACTATTCTCGTAAATGATAGATTTATTTCATGCAGAAGAAGGACCAAACTTTCACAAAGTTTTGTGTGTTCAAAGCTTTGGTTGAGAAAGTGTCAGGGAAGAAGATCAAGGCCTTGAGAAGTCACAATAGTGGAGAATATGTCTCTCAAGAGTTTAAGGACTTCTATGCAGCAGAAGGAATTAAATGGGATTTGATGACACCTCATAACCCATAGAAGAATGGGGTGGCCGAGAGGAAGAACAGAACTATTGTAGGGGAAGCATGGGCGATGCTGCATAACCAAGGCCTACCACTTCACTTATGGGCTGAGGTATGCAACACAGTTGTCTGTTTGCAAAACATAATCCCGCATCGCATACTTGGGACGAAGACACCAGAGGAATATTTCTCCAGTAAGAGACCAGATGTGGGCCACCTCAAGATCTTTGGCTCATCGGTATATTGCCATGTGACAAAGGATGCACAGAAGAAGTTTGAGCTAACTGCAGAGTTGGGGATATTTGTGGGGTACACTGATACACCTCACAACTATTGGGTGTACTTGCCTACCAGTTAGAGGACAGTGGTTTGTAGAGATCTCAAGTTTGATGAGAAGAAGGCCATGCAAGTTTCCCTTGAGAGGGAGCTCCAACTATAGGTTGTGGAGGAACTGTTGGTTCCTAAGGAGGTGGAGCCTCAGACAAATGCAGAACAGCTGCACGTAGACGTTCCAGGAGTGGAGACATCCACTCAATCAGAGTCTTCCAGAGATGGATGAAAGTGCACAAGAGAAGCTGATAGATTATTGGAGGATGCGAGAGAGAATGTGGGAGCGCCATGTTCTCAGTGCATACAGAGGACGTCACCTGAGAGGTACACTGGATACATGGCCCTTGCTGGGGAATGTGTTGAGACTGAGCCATCTTCCTTTGAGGAAGTAGTGCAGTAGCCAATTTGGGTTGATGCTATGGTCAAGGAGTATGACTCCATAGTTCGTAACAATGTTTGGGACGTGGTTCCGAGACTAAAGAACAGGTCAGTTGTGAGTTCCTGTTGGCTTTACAAGGTAAAGCAAGTTGTTGATGGTAGTGTGGAGAAGCATTGTTATAGACACATTTTGGCACTGCAACCCCAATCTTATATGTCAATAAACTAATGGCTCTTTAACCCCTAAAAGTGTTGTTTCATACCCTAAAGGATCATGGTCAACTGATTACATCATTCTGCAGAAGTTCCACTTGAAAAACTACTCAGAACTGGCCAAAACTAGACCATATTGACTGCTCCACTATCAAGGTGTGATGCATACTGAAGAGGCCTTTTGTGGGGTGCGATAAGCGAGAATGGACAAATGTATGAGACAATTTTCTAAGTGGATACTCATGGAATCTTCTAGAAACTTCTCCTATGACACTTGCCTCTCTGAATTCGCCCAGGGATGAGTAAGAGATCCAAGAAATATCCAAGTGGAACCAAGAACTATAAGTGGAATGACACTAATCAAAAACCCAGAGATGACTCACACCCTTGCAGACATCTATAAATGGATCCCTCATCTGAGAGATCTAGAGGTTGAAATTTTGTAATTTTTAAGGAAGTGTTGATAGTTTGTCTTTGAGAGGGAACATTGTATTGTTGGGTGATCTTGCTTTTCATGAGTTGAAGAGGGCTTTGATGTTGGGAGGATGATGCTGGATCAGACAGCTGGGTTGTAACTCTCTCTTCTATTATTAATAAAGTTATTTGAGTTTTCCTCCATACAATCGTGTATTTGTGAATGTTGTCTGTAAATTCCATTGTATGCTCATTGTATTTCTGATTCTGCAATGCTTATGATAACATAGGTTGAGATGCTTTGATGCTATTGTGTTACTTCGTTTCTATAGGTATTCTCTAAGTGGGACGAGTAGGAGAAGATTTGCAAGCTCTGTCAAGGAAGAGAGAATTCAAGTAAGGAGTCAAGCAAAAGATCCAGGTTGGCCCCTTTTCTTCTCTCTTATCTATCATACATAGAGGAAATCACAAATTGCTTTGGTTGTTTTTTTCTAGGATAGCCGCCAATCATAGTGGGACTAGTAGATCGAAAAGACGTAGTTTTCCCAGAAAAAAATGGCAACTCTGCTAGGGAGTGAATAGTTTGTTTGTTTGTTGTTGTTCTTTGCTTTATAAACTATAGACGAAACCTGAATTTAGCCGATAGCCTTCAAATTTCTTTTGCTATGCAATCGCAAAGTAGATGAATGTTGGTTTAGTAAATCTCTGGTTTTGTTTATGAACTGAACATCTGACTTACAAGAATCCTAGATGCCGTTGTGGTAGCTCATTAACCTCCCAAGATAATACCCCTGTACTTTTCTCTTTACTATCCATAATAGCTCATCTTAATTCACTAAAATCAACTGTAAATTTGAGCCAAAACCCATCTTAGTTGCGCTCCCTGGCCCATTGCACTGTCTCTAATTGGAAGCCAGTATGCATCATACTTCCGGTGTGTAGCAGGTGAAATGCGTTCCTGTTTTTGTGAAGCACAGGTGTGATGACTGAGTAATCCGATCTCTCTACTTGAAACTTAGGGTTTTTGTCCTTGTTTTCAGCTCTGTTTGGTTGTTTCGCTGCTTATGAACAGTATCTCATTACTAAAGCCTCCTTGATTTACATAGTTTAGCCTTCATTTATAAGGATTAGTAAATGTTTTTATGTATTTGTCTATCATTTACAATCTATTGTCGAAAAGTTACTTAAATCTAACTGTTGTTTTTTGTCAAAAAGGAGAAGTTTCGTAAAGTCTTCCTTCTCTAGATAGTCGATTAAACTTTTTTTTTTTTATTTGATTTGATTTATTGTTATTTGAAGTGTCGAAAGTATTTTCTATTCAAAACTAAAAAGTGTCATTTAGTCTTCCTTTCCATTTTGAAAAGAAATTGTCGAAATGTCACTTTGAAGAAAATAGTTCAGATCTATACTCAGTTTTCCTTTTTGGTATTCCTCACATTAAGGGAATGAAAAACAAATAGATGCATTTGCATTTGTGTTTAGACTGTGTGCAAAAAATGATTTAGGAAAAGTGCATTTAGTGTGTGCTCTTTGCTCTTTGGTTGAAAGAATCGTATTCTTCCTTCCTTAGTAGCTAGGATTTTCATTGCTAAAATAAACAACAATTGTTTATCATATTAGATTGCATATGTAGGAATTTTACATCTACATCACGTGGTGAACCTTGAAAGACAAACTTATAAACAAGATCAACTCTAAAATAAATCTTAATGAACTTAAAAACGATTTGGAACCTAACGCAACACATATAGAGGTCTAAGCTAGAGACATGTTCTGGCATCGTAAAATCTAGTAATTATCGTTTTCATCGAAGGTTGGCTGATTCCTCCCCTTTGATACGACAAGTGCTAGCACAAACTTGTGCTACCTATAATGTCGAGTATATATTGGGAGACCACAATAGTCTTATATCCTTTATTCATAGGAAGTTGTGTCTGTTGCCTTATCAATCGCAATGCACTGAGCACAACATTCAGGAAAATTGACTGTCATACATAAGTCCTTGGTAATTTCTCTTTAATTTACCACCAAGGTGTATATTGCAATTTTGTGATTGTTTTGGTAATCCCTCTATCTATATCTCCAGAGTAGTCACTTTCGTTCCTTTTCGACTCCTTAAAAGAAAAGGTCCATATGAGCACTTGTCACTTCAAGCTCATTAAAAATCGAAGGAGACTAGAGTCATCTTTTTCTTTTTCTCAACTCTTAAAAATTGAAAAAGCAAAGTTGTGTGAAAGCATCATTAAAATTTATTAAATTCGAAATAACATCCCTATTCCTTCGTTGATCTTAGGTTGAGATAATGGAGTCCACCAATCATGGAATCCCTTTCGAGGGGAATCCTAGTCCATTTTCTTCTTGGGGAAATATTGGTGCTCTATATATGGCCACATTGTCTGTTATATACCTAGGGGGGATAATATAGGGTACCAAGGGAGGTACCAAGGTAATAATATAATAATGGGATGGGCCATAGTAATAAATAAGGTGGTTAACCCATATCATGTAAGGGACCACAAGTAGTTCGTAATAATGTAATGGGCCCATGGTATTAGTGGATGGTATGAGGGAACCATGGTAATGATTCATGGTATTGCATGTATGAGGCCTATATAGAGGCTAGATACTCCACATGGAGAATTTCAAGGAATTGTGTCAAGGATTATTGTATGAACAGGCATATGGCTTGCGGAGTGTTCTCCTTCATTGAGTGAATGTATGGTGTTGCCCTACCTTAAGGGTTTGATATCAATAAAGAAGTATTTCTATCTATTTCAGATCTTGTTATTCTTGGTTTTATTTGTATTCTCATATATTTTCAGATTAGATCTATAACAATTGGTATCAGAGCTACAACAAGTGGTATCAGAGCACTTTCTTGGGCAAACAGTGGAGATTCTTTTTTTTTTGCAAGATTTCGGGGGCGTCGAGTTTATAGATCAGGTTTGTACATTTTGATACAAGAGCTACCAAATATAATTCCAGATCTGGATTATATGTGAAAAAATACCCGATTTCAAAAAAAAATCGGTTGAATCAGAGTCCGGATGAAGGAGATATCGCTGATTTAAAAATCAGATGGGTTGCTGATAATTTTTCAAGGCAGCGAGTTTGCGGCACAGATCTGGACATCCTGGTGCAAGCTCTGCAAAATATAATTGCAGATCTGGATTCTATGTGCAAAAATATCCGATTAAAAAAAAAAAAATTGGTTGAATCGGAGTTCGGATGAAGGAGATATCGCTAATCTAAAAATCAGTGGGGTTACAGACAATTTTTTAGGGCAACGAGTTTACGGTGCAGATCTGGACGTCTTGGTGCAAGATCTACAAAATATAATTGTAGATCTGGATTCTATGTGAAAAAATAGCCGATTTCAAAAACAAATCGGTCGAATCGGAGTCCAGATGAGGGAGATATAGCTTATTTAAAATCAGCGCTTTTTGCAGAAATTTTTGTGACGGCGGGAGAGTTGCAGCACAGATCTGAAATTCTAGTGCCTGGATCAAGATTTCTATCACATGGGTAGATGCAGAATGATTTTTCCATTTCTAAAAATAGGTCATAATAGGGATTCTGAGCAATATTGATGGAACTGTGACCATTTCAAATTTTTGCCAATTTTTTGGTGATGGCATACCTAGATCAGAAATTGAAGGACTTGTATAAATTTGATGGCTTTCATCCAGCCAAATGGCTAGTACAAATGGAGAAATATTTCAAATTGAATCGCATCTATGATGATGACACTCAGCTTATGATGGGAAGCGTGTACTTGGACAATGAAACACGACAATGGTGGCAAGGGCATCAACGTGGCTATGGAAGGTTCTTGACTTGGGATGCCTTCAAAAAAGCTCTTATGGACCACTTTGACCATAAAATTCTTGTGGATAAGCTCACACAAACAGACACACAGCCTAGCAAAGATTTTATTTTTACAGGAAAGAAGGAAACCAAGGAACCTAAAGGGTTATTTTCTGTTGGTATCTCCTTATTACAGGTTCATGGATTGATTCAGAAAGAGAAGATCATTGTTTTTATAAATCCTAGTTGCAAGCATAATTTCATCAATGTTAATTTGGCAAAAAAATTTCAAGTTCCTGCAAAACACATTGAAAACACACAGGTGGATGATGAGGATGCCCAAGTGTATAAGGATTTGAAGATTTCTATGGATAAGTATGTGTTGCATGGTGATTTTTATACTTCAGAGACAGATAATATGGATGTTGTTTTGGGATACTCGTGGATGGAATCAGTGGGTACTATAAATATTAATGTGCAGAAGAAATTCCTGAAGCTCTGGTATAAAAAGAAGAAAATTACATTACAGGATATTTCCATCAATAAACAGGTAGAGTCCACGGAAGTTGACACAGAAGATGTTCCAGGGACTGACATATCAGATGATGAGCAGTTGATGGTCGACAATCAGACACAAACAGAGGCTAAAGAAGAAAAGGTTACTGGTGCTGATCCATCAAAGGAGGGCTCAGTGGTTGAAGTAATATTGAAAGATACGACACCACAACATGCACCAGATAATAGTCAGGCTCTAGTAAGGGGTGAATTAAAGAAAAAGAAATCGTGGGTTAAAACTTCAACATATCATCACCCACATCACCCCGCAAGACAACCATCAAGATGGCAACCAAGTAGTCACAAGGAAAACAACCCCCATATGACGGATAGCGAGGAGCGAAGATCGACCTACTACACATCAACACAGAAGAGCTGCCACGGTCAACTTCCATCTCAAGCGAGTGAGGCACCAGCGAGATCGAGGGTTCACCTTTCTCTTGGATAGCTAGATGCACGTGCATGGTACCAGTGGACTACTCTTTTGAGTAGATCTTATTATTTTTGTTCTTCCCATGTTTTGGGGACGAAACATGTTAGGGGGGTGGAATGTTATATACCTAGGGGGATAATATGGGGTACCAAGGGAGGTATCCATGGTAATAATGTAATAATGTGATGGGCCATAGTAATAAATAAGGTGGTTAACCCATATCATGTAAGGGACCACAAGT
>APFE030220548.1:0-35207 GCA_000404065.3 Pinus taeda
ACCTTCTACCTGTTCCATCGCTTCCAATTCAAAAGAAACCTGCTCTGATACCACTTATGGTGGCTCCCGCCGTTCCTCGCTCCCTCTCGGATATGACCGTGTCCTGGACGCGTTTTAATGTTATATTAAATGTGAAGTACGATGCCTCGGTTGTGGGTTTAGGGTTTATCCCGGATCTCCCCGTCGTCGCCTTACACCTGCCGGTTGCTCCGTCTTTTGTTCACACTTACCCGCGCTTACCTGCTCATTCTCACTCCGCCGCTGCTTGGAGAGCTCTGTCTGCAATTGTTTTTATGAACCTTTGAGTTTCCTATTTCGGTCTGATGGTAGTGACCTGCCTGTATATTCTGGTGCTCTGCGGTTATGGGTAGGTACTCTTGGAACCTGTAACAATGACTGTTTACTCTATACAATATTGTGGTTAGTCTTAGGCACAGGTTCTATGTTTTAATTTGGCGCTCACGCTGTCTGTGATTTTCCAAGATTTAACTGGTTTTTCTCTGATACAGGACTGCTCTTCACTCCAACACTCCGCTTGTTCGCCTGAGGTAAGGGTTCTTTTCCTTGCTATATGATCTGGGTTCGCTGTCGTCCTTCTTCTAACAATTCTCTGCCACTGGTCAATAGGTATGAACACCTCCAGGTTTTCTTCAAACCCCAGTTCGGTTCACAGGTAATCTCCACTCAAACCCTTGTTCCTTTTCGTGTTTCAGTTCATCGTTTTATGGATGTTTCTTTCGGGCATTAACCCCATTTGGTTGTTGATGACAGGTATTCCCCTGTGTTGACTTGGACACTGGCGGTGGTCTGTCGCTTCGTCGGTTATTCGAATGCTCTGTTCACAGGTAGCATCCTTCCGTCTTATAAAATATGTCTTTATTGCCGGTTCTTTAGTTTCAGTTAGTTCTGTCGATAGGGAAGTCTGAGTTGTAGAGGTTTGGCTCCTCTCTGTTCTTAAGTTTGTATAACAGTATCACGCCGACCTGTTGGTGAGAAACCCTCATTCGGGTTTTTGTTTTTGCGTCTATTGTCTGCTCCGAGAATTTGACTGCTCGTTGTCAATTTTATGAGGTAGCATATGGTTTTGTGTATTCGGTTGTCTTTTGCACAAAAGGTCGCTTGTCCAAGTCGAACCCTCCTGTTATCGGGTTGTGTTTGGGTGCTACAAACCCTCGGTCACTTGTAACTGTCTGCTCTCGGAATTTGACTCGGAGTTTATATGTTAATATAAGATCTCTTCTCCAGCAATGAAACTCTGTTTATATTGGGTTATGCTCTGTTCTTATTTATGCGTAAAGATTCTTTCAAATCCGAGAATGCGTAGCTTCTGTACACGTTTGCGTTGTGTCGGTTCACTCGTCCTTGTGATTACTCATGGAATGCTTTCCTGTATTCTCCACTTGTTAGCAGACTCTTTCGGTCTTCACTGTTTCACCGTCTCTGGTTCGTGACTTTTAATTAATGCTTGTTTCATTCACTTGTATTTCTGTATTCCACCTCTTGGTTTACTTCTGCGCTTGTTCGTTTCTGTTAGAACAAATCATTTGACATGGCAACTCTGCAATGCTAATAATTCATCTGACATTTAATATTACAGTAATAGAAATAACATAAATATGGGTTTATGTTTACAGTGATGGACAAGTAATGACTTGAAATAGTATTTCTGTTAAAAAAAATGCAAATTCGAAATGTTGTACTTTCTCTCTTTTTCTTTTTGGGGGAAGAACCCCTACATAATGTCTTTTCTCTTTTTTAATACCATGTCCTAAACTGTTCTTGAAAGAAAACTGACTTAACAGAAAAAAACAACTGCTTTTTGTCAGTTCTGAACTAACTCTAACTACTGTACCTGTGAAGAACTAATTAATTATTGTGTCCTGTTATCAGTTCGCTAAATAACTGCAACAGTGTTTCTCTACAACTCCTAAGTTCTCTTAACAGATAAATAAAATAAAGTCAAGTAAAAGTAAAATCAAATGACCGACAAGCCCAACACTTGCCCAGTCAAAATGAACGACAATTTGTTTCTGAATTCTTCATGAGACTGTCAGCCTCTTAAGTCTCCTCAGAGCTGGATGCTCCTGCATCACCCACTAGTCTTATTTGTCGATTCAGTCACCAACTTTTCTCTCTGCAGCTCCAAGTCTTTTTCAGGACTCAAAAAATCTTCATTAGCTTTCTCCTCAGCTTTCTCTGGCAATACTTCAGTATGCTGATTTGTATCCACTACGAGACTATTAGCTAGTCTCGCCTTCTTACCATCTTCTGCTTCTTGACTGTCCTTCATGAAAACTTCCCTGCGTTGTTTCCTCAGCAAATTAACCTGTGCATAAGTCCTTTGTCTCTCCAGTTCTCTTCTCTGAAGATCTAGTTTCCTGTATAATTCAACAATTTCATTAGGAGTAGATCTTGGAAACTTCACACAACTTTCTATTCCTTCAACAACTTTTGACCAGTCATCAGCTGGTCCTTCCTTCTCTGCATCAACATCCTGATTAGATTCCTTCTTCATGACAATATCAATCAATTGTCTTTCACCTACAAACATACACAAATTTTCAGATTTAAAACCATGTGCCCCTTTGTCCTTACTTGAAGTTTCAGTCTTCAAGTCTCCATCTTCACTATCTCCCAGAAATTCTCTTTGTTCCATTTCAACTTCCTCTTGACTCATCCTCTTGCCATTTACCTTGGCATCCTCTTTCTTATGTCCTCTACTGTGGCTTTTTCCTGAACCTCTGCTATGACTATTAGTAGTTAGCTCCTTTGCAACAAGCCTCTGCAACAGCTAGTCCTCCTGGCTGCAATCTTACCTCACTAAGCTCTCCTCACTTAGTCTTTTGGTAAGCATGGGTCCTCCGTCTGGAACCTCTTCCTGAGCAACACCTTTGCTCCCTTTAGGCTTCTGCAATCTCCCACTCTCTCTTGAGAACACTTCAATTGTCCTCTCTATCCAATTCCTTATTGGATTCTTCAGGTTCACTGCCATTACTCTGCAACCATAAACTTCAATTCATAAACTTCAAATAAAAAAAAATCATCTCACCTTTAAGATCTTGCCTGATCTTGTGTTCTTTCCACTGCTGCAATCTTCTTCACTTGTGTATGCTTGCACATCAAATTTAAAAATCTGATCTTTATTTCAACTATTCACCACACTTCAAAAAAACACTTCTTCAGTTATCAACTGTACAAAAAAAAACAAACTTCTTCAAGAAAACAATCCCGCTCTGATACCACTTGATGCAGGCAAAACCCGCAATAAACCAGGATCTTCAAACCATGCATATGAGAATGCATTAAGGTAGCTCACGCATCACCATTGCAATTAAAATCACCATTACAATCGTTAACACAGACATATATAACAATATATGGTTAAAATAATCTAACCGCCCTATGAACCTCGGCAATCCTCTATACCCACAGTGTTTCAAAATACTGTATCTCCAGAAACCAATCCTGTCATCCCCTGATCTTGAAAAATTCTGGTTATACAATGCGTGTTCTGTCCTCAGCGCAAACAGAGTATTCCTTCAGGATCCTTCAATCAGCAATTAAACACCAATAGAAACTTTAAAATCCACGTATTCCTTCAAGATCCTTCAATCAGCAATTAAACACCAATAAAAACTTTAAAATCCGCGGCCACGCATACACACATACGTAGGAAACGATTTAATTCTCCACGCCAATGGTTAAGAACACACAACGTTCTTACCCTCTCCACGCATACAAATGGAATATAGCTTGGAATACAGCTTTGCCCACGGGCATCCGTTTTCATGCAATTGGTTAAGGAACGCACGCCCCTTTTCTTTCCACGCAGCCACACTATGGAATATAGCTCCGCACTTATAATTTTAAATGGCCATTATACGTATAGGAGAGCCCTCTCTCTCCTGCGCAAACAAATATATAAAATGCCACACATATGCAGCGTTTAACAATTGATAATTTTTACTGAGATTTACACTGGTTTCTAACTAATACTGCCATTGCCGCCAACTATAATACACAGATAAGTATACATATCATATGAAATTTAATTAAGACACATGTTAAAACTGCCAAGATTCTTCAATTCTTCAGCGATTTCAAGTACCCATTCACAACATAACATTCTGTTTCATTACATGAGAGTGTTCATAAGAACACTTCTGCCACCACGCCTCTCTGATCAGCTTGGTCGCCCAAGTCTTTTTTTATTTACATGGATAACCTTATCCATTACAAAAGAAAACTTTTTTACATAGTAAATTTAGGCTTTTTACAACTTGTCTATCTGTGAAAAGATAACAAGTTTTATTCATTACTTTTATGCTATTTTTAACTGAAAAAAGATAGCATGTTTTATTTTCTACCCTATTCCTATTTTTAAGCTAGAAAACATAGAAACTTCCAGTTTTTTTTTGTCTGAGTGGCATGCACCTGCATCACAGTAACAGGTACAATCTTGTAAAGTGTAAAAGTTTCTCTTGACAGGAAACAGGTAAGTGGCCTCTCCTGGAAGTCATTATTTTTCAGATATTGATAAAAGGCTAAACCTGAATGTATTTATGTTAAACATAAAAGAAAGAAATAAAAACATAATTCCTGTGTAATGATTAAATTCTGGAACTGCACTACAGAAGACAAAATTCCGAATATAGTTACAAAACAATGAGAATAACAATATTCTTCTTTTCTGGGAAAAGAGTAAGAAAACCAAGAAGTTCATGTTTATACATATAAGTACCGGAAAATAAATATGATTGTATTCTCCAGTTTTTCAGTAGGAGATTAAAGGAGTTCTGTATATCTGTCTATAATTATAAATATAGAAATTCCTGTACAATTGTATGTAACTAGGGATAAAGAAATTTTTGTATATCTGCAAGTAATCATATACATACAACAAAAAAAGAAACATACCAGATAAGAACAACAAAGCATGGGTGGGTCATAGAGTCCTATTGGACTATGACTTGGCCTAATAATAACACGTATAACCGAATCGATTTTAGGTACCTGTAAGCCACAACATCACCGTGTCACAAAGAGGAAGTACGTCCAAACCCTAGGCTATAGAAGGGTTTAATAGAATTACAAAAGTCTATATGACAGAGACCTGACCACGATGGGTCGCATCTTGTTTAAAAGAAATTACAATGACCTGAGAGGTCGAACAGTAACAATGGTAAGGAAGAATGTGAGCCAAGGGGAAGTATTATTATACATTCAAAGCAGAGAGGGTTTCAGTAATTAACTCTTCATCCATTTAGTAATTAACCCGGTGGACCAGAGCGTCGCCTCAGACCTTTGGTAGGGATTATTAGATAAAAGAAAAACCCCATAATGCAAATACATGGTTAAATACAATAATGCCGAACCCATAACTCGACTGAGGAGTCGTATCAGTCAGCGTATCCTCGAGAAGATAAGCCTGAGGACAGTTGGACTCGTAACCAAAAGAACCTAACAATTAATAGGTTCGGAAGGGGGAGTCTTAAATGTTGAGAAATTAAACTAACCAGAGAGACTTACTATAATAATTATGTCAGAGCAGCACCGCGAGTAGCAGGAGACCAAGTATAGGAATGGTCATGACCGTGGGCGACCTGCTAAGCCCTAGAGAAATAACCAGTAAATAAAATAATTGCGTATGCAAAAATCATGTAAAAAGAGCATATAGACTTTAAAATTCCAATAATGATTTTACAATCAAAGGGAAACGTAAGTCGCATATAATCCATCTTGTCAAGGCGATTTCAGAGTATAGAATTGCATCTAAAAATACGATTTAGATAAGCATAGAACAAACATACATGACGGCAAAATATACAGTGAGTATAAACTGTGCGTCCATGATACATTAATTCGAACCACAGAAGATGGCTTACAAACTGTAGGTCTATCTCATAACGTGCATAAAGCTAACTGTTGGAATACCCAGAATCGTAACAACTTTATACATATATAGGTCCAAGTACACCGAAGGAAAATACCCCAACGTGGTCTTAAGTTTAAGCCACGAGGAGCCCTCGGTCCCCTTCAAGAAACTGAATTACAATAGAAACCCATCTCAAAACTTAAGAAAAAACAATGACCGCCGAGGAGGACTTCACATTCCAGGTCTGGAATGAAACCCTCGAGCACCTTATGGATTACACAGCATCACACAAAAGCCCTTAACTCGGTGCTCTTACCCGGTATGTAGTGTTCAGGCCGAATATTTGAGCGAATCACCAGGTTGGCAACCCCAGGTCGCCATCATATAAAACGTAACCTGCAATCAAAATAGTTCACAGTGCAATGAGTATAAATTCAGCTGTGGAATACTAAAGAACATCAACAAACGTATGGCAAGCCTACAAAATAAAACGCAGTCGAGCTGGTCGTATTGTATACCTGGTTGAAACGCAAGTAGGGCAGACAAGTCTCCGCCCAATAACCCTCGCCGGATACCCCTAGTTGCAGAGAGCAGTGTTTGCTCAGGAAAGCCAAAATGAGAAGCCCGAGCGCGAGAGGCGGTGGAAAACAAAAATGAATGCCATGTAGAACTGAACGATGGTATAGTCTCCTGAGATCGCCAGCTTCGAGGTGATACCTGTCGCACCACGTCAACAAGGACAGCGGAGCAATTAAGGCAGAAAAGTGCGCCATCAACCCAAAATATCAGCATAAGTTACGGCAAAAAACTTCAGGCAACTATTATCACAAGCCCATAATTTCATTAACCGGAAAATTTTTAATGACGACAATCATCGGTGAGCGGGTTTGTAACCCGAGCCAACTTAAACGACCAGTCCTGCTATGTCAGGCATCCATCAAGTGCATAATTAATAGGTGTCAGATGGCTATGGTGCCGGTAATATAATAACACATAAAAAAAAATTTGATTTTACCGTGGCAGCGAAAGTTTAGGAGTGTTACAAATTGGTACCAGAGCGAAGGTTTCCATACTGAGACCTCTGGAATAATCCTGTATAAGTGATAATAAATACTGCAAACACAAAAAGAAAAATATATAAATATATTCTCTTTTATTCTCGCTGTTGCAGTCACAATTTAGTTATGTGCAATGAAATAGTTAATACTGCTAATTACTCCTCTGGTTCCATTTTTGGCAAAGTCAAAAGAATCAGTAGAGAAACTACAAGTCAGTAAGTATGCAAAGAACTGGCCCTGGGGATAACCCAGAATTATGGGTACAACTTGGTGAAGAAACACGTAGCACGAATCTTGCAATATTAGGGACCGTACAGGAACTGAAGAATGAAATGGCCCGACTACGGGAAGAAAATGCACGTCTAATGATGGAACAAGAAAGGATTTTAAAGAGTCTATCTGACAGGCAGAACCTGCCACCAGCCAATCCTAGTATAGAACAACAGAGGTTGACAGAGGAACAAAACCATCATTCAAAACCTGAAAGGACAGAGGAGAGGGAAGAACGATCTGATAATGTGTCTGAACAACAAACTTCAAAACGGCAACGGATAGAGTTGTAGGGAGAATTTCGTAAGATTAAACCCCCACACTTTGATGGAGAACAGGAAGAAGCAGCAGAAGCATGGTTAATAAACATGAACAAATATTTTCAGTTGTACGAATATGATCTTAACCTGATGGCACGTTTGGCCATTTTTCAGCTACAGGGAAAAGCAACCCTGTGGTGGGAAGAAGTTAAGATCGTTAAAGGAGTAAGTGAACAGACCATAACCTGGGAGAAATTTCAGAAGTATTCTAAAGAAAGATACCTGACCGAGCGTTTTTACGACGAAAAGGCGAGAGAATTCCATGATTTAAGGTTAGGACAACAGACTATGGACGAATTCATCACCCGTTTCACTTCCCTGCTTCATTATGTGCCTTACATTAGAGAAGAAAAAGCTAAGGTACAAAGATTTATTAGTAGTTTGCCCTTGTACATACGGGAAAGGATTGAATTTGACAATCCTAGAACAATGGACGAAGCGATCCGTAAAGCTAGGATTTTCTACCAGCAAAATAAGCAGAAAGGAGAAGTTTCGAACAAAAGATGGAATGATAAAAGAACTAACAAGAAAGCTGGGAATGGTAAAGGAAATCGCAGCAACGGAGGAAGAGGAATTAGCAAGGGGTATAACAACAGAACCATACAGCAGGGCTCATTTAAATCCAAGCCAACCGGTGAATCAAGAGTGGGTGAACAGTCTACCAGATTGGACGGTGAAGGGGTAGTCAGACCCCTAGTATAGTGTTGGGGTTGCGGTGGACCCCATTACATCAAAAACTGCCCACAACGGAAGGGAACCGAACAGGTGTCCCAAATTCATGAAGCATCAACAGTTGGTGATGTGGGACGTAGCATGCCAAGGATCAATGCAGCCCTGGACAACCGTCAGGCGGAGTACCAACCAACCATGGTGGAATTCGAAGGTAAAATCTCAAACCTCTCCGTAACTGTTCTAATTGACCCGGGATCCACCTTAAGTTATATTAGTCCAAAAGTAGTGGAGTGTTGTAAATTGCAAACGGTTAAATTCAAGAATCCATGGCTGGTACAACTAGCCACCGGGGCCAAGAGACGAGTGCTGGCAAAAATTAATAATTGTCCTTTAATAATAGCAGGGCAGCCAGTAATAGCATATTTAAACGTACTTCCTCTTGGCTCATACGATGTTCTAATCGGTATGGATTGGTTAGAAAAACATTGGTCATTAGTGAACTGCAAGACAAAAACCATTTTCTATAAAAATGAACTTGGTGAAAGACAAGAATTGCAAGGAATTAAACGACCAGTGCAGGTTCGGCCAATAACAGCGTCCCAATTAGCGAAATGTTTGAAGAAGGGATGTCAAATTTATGCCATACAGGTAGGCTATGCTGATTCCAAGGATAAAACAGCCATGCTGGATAACATCCTTGTTATTCAGGGATTCACGGATGTATTTCCGTAAGAAATTCTCGGATTACCACCTAAAAGGGACATAGACTTTACCATTGAATTAATACCAGGGGCAACACCAGTATCACGAGCACCATATAGAATGAGCGTGCCTAAGCTAACATAATTAAAAATGCAGCTACAGGAACTGCTAGACAAGCATTATATTCGCCCCAATGTATCTCCATGGGGAGCCCCAGTGTTATTTGTCAAGAAAAAAGACGGAACCCTTCGAATGCGTATAGATTACCGTCAACTGAACAATTTGACAATCAAAAATAAATATCCTTTACCTCGGATCGATGAGCTTTTCGATCAGGTGAAGGGTGCCACATTGTTTTCCAAAATTGACTTGCGCTCGGGTTACCACCAGATTAGAATCAAAGAGGAAGACATTGCTAAAACAACTTTCAGAACAAGGTATGGGCACTATGAGTTTGTGGTGTTGCCTTTTGGTTTGACCAATGCCCCTGCCACTTTTATGTGTTTAATGAACAACGTGTTTCACCAATTTTTGGACAAATTTGTGTTGATATTTATCGATGACATATTGATATATTCTCGCTCTAGGGAAGAGCACCAGGAACATCTCAGACAAGTACTACAAACTCTCCGAGAGCATCAACTGTATGCTAAATTTAGTAAGTGTGATTTATTCAAAGAAGAAATACAATACTTAGGCCATATAATCACCAAAGAGGGGATTGCAGTGGACCCAGAAAAAATCAGGACCATAATGGAATGGCCTGTACCAAAGGACGTAGCAGATATCAGGTCCTTTATGGGATTAGCTGGTTATTACAGACGGTTCGTGGAAGGTTTTTCTAGAGTAGCATACCCCATCACCTCCTTACAAAAAAAAGAAGGGCATTCAAATGGACCCCAGAATGTCAACAAAGCTTTGAGCAGCTTAAGCCTCTGCTCACCACAGCACCCATTCTGAGTATAGCTGATCCTAATAAGGAGTATGTGGTGTGCACTGATGCAAGCAAGGAGGGAGTGGGGGGTGTATTAATGCAGGAAGGAAAAGTGATTGCATACGAATCAAGGAAGGTAAAGGAGAACGAGCAAAAGTATTCTGCTTATGACTTAGAATTAGCAGCTGTCATACATGCACTAAAGATGTGGCGACATTATCTTTTGGGGAGGAAATTTTTATTACTAACAGACCATCACAGTTTGACCAGTTATTTCAGCTAGCCCACTCTAAATGCGATACAGGCACGCTGGGCAGATTTTCTAAGCGGGTTTGACTTCGATATTAAACACTTGAAGGGGAAGGAAAACCGGGTGGCTGACGCCTTAAGCCGAAAGGTACAATGTGTGTACGAACTCTCTTCTAGTGAATGGAAAAATCCCTTAAAGGAAATGATAAGAAATACAGCAGAACAAGATGCTGAATATCAGCAAATATAGCAATCTATCAATGAGGGAAATCAGCAAGAATATGAAGTGGATGAAGATGGAATGTTTTATTATAAAAAGAGACTGTATGTACCCAGTCAAAACAGTCTTAAAAATCTGATTTTAGATGAATTTCACATCAGCCACTATGTGGGACACCCTGGTTATCAAAAGATGATCACTGCGCTTCGGAAAGAGTATTATTGGCCAAGGATGAAAAAGGATGTAGCTGAATATTTAGCTCGGTGTTTAGAATGTTAGCAAATTAAAGCAGAGCATCAGTACCCAGCGAGGTTATTACAACCCCTACCCATTCCAGAATGGAAATGGGAAACCATTTCTATGGATTTCATAACGGGGTTACCTCGGACAAAGAAAAGCTATGATTCTATTATGGTGGTGGTAGACAAGTTGAGTAAAGCAGCACATTTCATACCCGTGCAATCCACATTCAGAGCTGTACAAATTGCCCACATTTTCATGCAGAATGTGTTCAAACTGCATGGACTTCCAAAGATAATAATCTCTGATCGTGATGTGAAATTCACATAAGCTTTCTGGAAGACATTATTAGGAAAAGTACATTGCAGTGGAGCGGATGTGCCAAGTTGGCACCCCGATATTATGGACCATTCCAGATCTTGGAAAGAATTGGACCAGTAGCTTACCGGCTTGCCCAGCCAAGCCACATTCGGGTCCATAATGTCTTCCATGTTTCGGTATTAAAAAAATACGTTTATGATCCTAAACATGTGATCAGATGGCAGGATATACAGGTAAAGACTAATATAGATAGACCTAACTCAAAGTTATAATTTAAAGAAACTAATTGGAGTATTGCTGATGCAAGTCGAACCGGAAGGAGAAGTCTTAGTCGAGCCACTAAGCATCCTCGACCGGAGAGAAGTACAACTACGGAAGCGAGTTATTACCCAAATTAAAGTGCAGTGGTAGCACTTTGGGCCTGACGAGGCCACTTGGGAAGATGAAGAGCTTGTAAGAAAAGCTTACCCAAAATTGTTCATGGCGAAAGGACATCGAGACGATGTCCAATCTCAGGAGGGGGAGATGTAATACCCCGGACAAGTAAATATTCTGCTGTAATTAATTGTTTTACTGTATTTAACTGCAAACCAAGAATGAGGATTATTTGAATTAACAAATGATATTTTATTTAATGAATGACCATGGAAACATGTCTTCAAGTTTTTCTTTTTTTGAAAAGAAAAGGGAGACTGACAACTTCCGAGGAGGGAAGTTGGGCAATTAGGCGGTTGCTGGAAAACAACCCTAACTACCCTCCCCAACTGAAAACACCTCGAGAGAAGGAGGTAGGGGGAGGAAAAATGGGCAATAAGGGGAACAGAAAGGGAAGAGGTTGCGAAGTCTGGTAAAGACCAGATCGTAAGCACTCAGTACAAAGTAAACTTGCAGAGGTTATTGACCTGGCAAGGGAGGTTGGGGGGAGATGTCGTCGAGCAGGACGTATCTCATGGTTGGGCAGATAACAATCAGACGGTAACAGGTACAATCTTGTAAAGTGTAAAAGTTGCTCCTGACAGGAAACAGGTAAGTGGCCTCTCCCAGAAGTCATTATTTTTCAGATATTGATAAAAGGCTAAACGTGAATGTGTTTATGTTAAACATAAAAGAAAGAAATAAAAACATAATTCCTGTGTAATGATTAAATTCTGGAACTACAGTACAGAAGACAAAATTCCGAATATAGTTACAAAACAACGAGAATAACAATATTCTTCTTTTCTGGGAAAAGAGTAAGAAAACCAAGAAGTTCGTGTTTATACATATAAGTACTGGAAAATAGATATCATTATATTCTCCAGTTTTTCAGTAGAAGATAAAAGAATTTCTGTATATCTGTCTGTAATTATAAATATAGAAATTCCTGTACAATTGTATGTAACTAGGGATAAAGAAATTATTGTATATTTGCAAGTAATTATATACATACAACAAAAAAAGAAACATACCAGATAAGAACAACAAAGCATGGGTGGGTCATAGAGTCCTATTGGACTGTGACTTGGCCTAATAATAACACATATAACCGAATCGATTTCAGGCACCTGTAAGCCACAACATCACCGTGTCACAAAGAGGAAGTACGGCCAAACCCTAGGCTATAGAAGGGTTTAACAGAATTACAAAAGTCTATATGACAGAGACCTGACCACGATGGGTCGCATCTTGTTTTAAAAAAATTACAATGACCCGAGAGGTCGAACAATAACAATGGTAAGGAAGACTGTGAGCCAAGGGGAATTATTATTATACATTCAAAGCAGAGAGGGTTTCAGTAATTAACTCTTCATCCATTTAGTAATTAACCCGACGGACCAGAGCGTCGCCTCAGACCTTTGGTAGAAATTATTAGATAAAAGAAAACCCCCATAATGCAAATACATGGTTAAATACAATAATTCCGAACCCATAACTCGACTGAGGAGTCGTATCAGTCAGCGTATCCTCAGAAAGATAAACCCGAGGACAGTTGGACTTGTAACTAAAAGAACCTAACAATTAATAGGTTCGGAAGGGGGAGTCTTAAATGTTGAGAAATTAAACTAACCAGAGAGACTTACTATAATAATTATGTCAGAGCAGCACCGCGAGTAGCAGGAGACCAAGTACAGGAATGGTCATGACCGTGGGTGACGTGCTAAGCCCTAGAGAAATAACCAGTAAATAAAATATTGCGTCGGCAAAAATCATGTAAAAAGAGCATATAGACTTTAAAATTCCAATAATGATTTTACAATCAAGGGGAAACGTAAGTCGCATATAATCCATCCTGTCAAGGCGATTTCAGAGTATAGAATTGCATCTAAAAATACGATTTAGATAAGCATAGAACAAACATACATGACGACAAAATATACAGTGAGTATAAACTGTGCGTCCATGATACATTAATTTGAACCATAGAAGATGGCTTACAAACTGTAGGTCTATCTCATAATGTGCATAAAGATAACTGTTGGAATACCAGAATCGTAACAACTTTATACATATATAGGTCCAGGTACACCGAAGGAAAATACCCCAACATGGTCTTAAGTTTAAGCCACGAGGAGTCATCGGTCCCCTTCGAGAAACTGAATTACAATAGAAACCCATATCAAAAGTTAAGAAAAAACAACAGCCGCCGAGGAGGACTTCACATTCCAGGTCTGGAATGAAACCCTCGAGCGCCTTATGGATTACACAGCATCACAAAAAAGCCCTTGACTCGGTGCTCTTACCCGGTATGTAGTGTTCAGGCCGAATATTTGAGCGAATCACCAGGTTGGCAACCCCAGGTCGTCATCATATATAATGTAACCTGCAATCAAAATAGTTCACAGTGCGATGAGTATAAATTCAGTTGTGGAAGATTAAAGAACAACAACAAACGTATGGCAAGCCTACAAAATAAAGCGCAGTCGAGTTGGTCGTATTGTATACCTGGTTGAAACGCAAGTAGGGCAGACAAGTCTCCGCCCAATAACCCTCGCCGAATGCCCCTGGTTGCAAAGAGCAGTGTTTGCTCAGGAAAGCCAAAATGAGAAGGCCGAGCACGAGAGGCGGTGGAAAACAAAAAAGAATCCCATGCAGAACTGAATGATGGTATAGTCTCCCGAAATCGTCAGCTTCGAGGTGATGGCTACCGCGCCACGTCAACAAGGGCAGCGGAGCAATTAAGGCTGAAAAGCGCGCCATCAACCCAAAATATCAGCATAAGTTACGGCAAGAAACTTCAAGCAACTATTATCACAAGCCCATAATTTCATTAACTGGAAAATGTTTAACAAAGACAATCATCGATGAGCGGGTTTGTAACCCGAGCCAACTTAAATGACTAGTCCTTCTATGTTAAGCATCCATCAAGTGCATAATTAATAAGTGCTAGATGATTATGGTGCCGATAATATAATAACACATTTAAAAAATGATTTTACCGTGGCAGTTAAAGTTTAGGAGTGTTACATGTGGTTACACACATAATGTCAATTTTTCTGATAAATAATGTGAAAGGCCATTTAACTTTGAAAAACAACATTGTGAAAGGCCTTCTAAATTTTCCAAAATAAAATTCAAAGATAAACCTTAATTCTGAACTCTAAAAAGAATGTGCCTCCGCATTGATATTATCAAGTCAAATATGATATTCAAACATGAGCCTTTGATGCACTCTAGACGATGCTTCAGCATTGATATTCTCGAATCAAATATGCTATATGATGGTATTATGAAATATGAATTATTAGAGGTAAGAATAAGACTTTCCATATCCCATTTTATGATTCATTTCTCTCCTAGCATTTCCCACTTCATAAAGTAAATCATTACGCAGTGTAACAAGCCTCATATGTGGTAGGATTACAACAAAAGCTTTTTACATGAATGTTTTATATTATTTTCTTAAGATGGGGAATTTCAACTTTATGTGGCATGTCAAGTGGAAATTTGATCATGGTATGTGTTTTTAGTGTATATTGCTTTACATTTTATATAAATTCATGAGTGTGATTTAGGCCGATAGGTAATTATATTTAAAAAAAATATTTTAAACACAATACTAACTATACTAGTTACTTCTATAAAGCAAGAATTATTTTAATAAAATATATGTCGCTGCAATTTTTACATTTTTTTTTTTATTTATAAAATTATTATTTACAATCCATCCAGCAAAAAAATGTGACCAGAAATAAATATATTTCTAATGACACCACCAAAAAATAATGACCAAAAATAAATGCTGCAAAATATTGTCTAAATAGCCTATTAGAATTTCAATAACTCATTAAAATTTATGACAATCAATTTAAATTCTTACCAGTGAAATTTACGATTTCAAATTTTACCTTTAAAAACTTCCCTGGCCGTCAAATATGTTTAAAATTGAAAAACACGTTTGGCGTGTAACGTCAAATTGCAAGCCCGCTGGTTATGATGGTTATGTGTCATATCCCTCTCGTAAATAACTCAAGGTAAATCAATCAATTATGAAATAGTAACTTTGAAAGTTACGCATCAGTTATAAAAATTAATTCTTAATATTCAAGAAACAAAAATGGAGGATGAAATCGAAAAGGGGGAATCAGAGTGCGCCGAGGGGTTTTTGTTTAGCTCTTCATTTTATGCACGCCAGAATCTTCTGGCGGGAGGTTGTAGTGTTTTTTGACCTACGGAGCGTTAACCTATTATTATTCCTCTGCCATCTTTATGCATGTCTAGGTTGCCGACCCAACCTTCTGGGTGCATGTTGCTTATCCCCCTGCTCTGCTAGTTTAGAGGTTCAGGGATCGATCCTGTGGGAGGGACTGTCAATGTCTTCATGTGCGAAGATTAACAGTGATAACATGATGAAGATCGAGAGCGCTGCTGTGGATAGCTGCGGCGGCTCTTCTTTAAGTAATACTGCCAAGAACAAGGGTTCTAGATGAATGAGAAAGAGGGTAAAGAAGGAGCGCTGTTTTTGTTTTGAAAACAAAGACACCACGCATGCCAAGGGTTATTCATGTCTCTGACACAGCTCTTTATTACCATAAATTTCTTAATTTCGCTAATGGTGTTACCATGAATTCGCCGATCCATTTGCAAGCTGGGGGTAGGGGTTTCATGTTGGCCTGGCGCAGAGTATAAATCCATGAGAAGAGTTCATTGCGCCTGCTGAAATCCATGAGAAGAGTTCATTGTGCCCACTGACTGCAACGTAGAGCAACCCCATTTCTACTGCGTGTCAGGATGGGGTGGTGAACGTTATAGTTTTCAAGCTCTTACTCCCCCTGAAACCGAAAAAAAATAAGACTATTGCAAGGCATAGTGTTTTTACACTATGAGATATAGATGAGTAAGTTGTTTTTGGATTGTTGGTAGGTCGTTAAAAGATTAAATATTTTATATGTTTTTTTTGGTGAAGAAAACATGTTAATGCATGCCATAAAAGATTAGATATTTTACATGTTTTTTTGGTGAAGAAAATATGTTAATGCATGCAGTTAAAAATTGAATATTTTACATATTTTCTTGGTGAAAAAAATATTTTACATATTTTCTTGGTGAAAAAAACATGTTAATGCATGTAGTTAAAGATGAAAACATATTAATACATGCCGTTAAAAATTGAATATTTTATATGTTCTCTTGGTGAAAAGAAAACATGTTAATGCATGCAGTAAAGATAATTATTCATGCTAATGCATGCAGTAAAAGATGATTATTTTATATGTTTTCTTGGTAAAGAAAACATGTTAATGGATGCAGCAAAAGATGATTATTTTATATGTTTTCTTGGTAAAGAAAACATGTTAATGGATGCAGCAAAAGATGATTATTTTATATGTTTTCTTGGTAAATAAAATATGTTAATGCATGTGGTAAAAGATGATTATTTTATATGTTTTCTTGGTAAATAAAATATGTTAATGCATGCGGTGCGGTAAAAGATTGAATATTTTATATATTTTCATGGTAAAGAGTATTTTAATGAATGCATATAAAAGAAATAGCAGTTAAGTTGAAAAATATGTTAATGCATGTAGTAAAAGATGATTATTTTATATGTTTTCCTCGTAAAGAAAATATGTTAATGCATGCGGCTAAAGATTGAATATTTTATATGTTTTCATGGTAAAGAAAGTATTTTAATGAATGCATATAAAAGAAATAGCAGTTAAGTTGGATTTTATTGAGAAGGTTATATGCTTTATCGCATTGGGATATTAGCTAATTTCCAAGTGTTTGTGAAATAGTTATGCATTGCATGCATGATAGAAATTGCTAATGATGTGCTTCTAGACACATAGGTAATCATACTAACTTTCTTGAAGAAAGAGTATGTTTTATATACACATAAATATAGTTTCTTTTTAAGAAAAGAGTGCATTCTTCATGCATGAAAATAATGACTTTATGAGAGATCTCTTGAAAACAAAAATAAAGATTATTTCTTTAGGAGACACATATGAATAATGTTCATAAAAGAACCAAAATCCATACTTGTTTCATGAAAAGAATATGTGCACTAAAGTAAGAGTAATTGAGTTAGGAATAACACAAGTTGCATGCACATAAGGGCAGCTATTGTGACTTTGGAATTATGATTTCGTGTGTACATAGAGAAAGTGATTATGTTAACTTTCTTGAAAATAATAATCTCTTGAAAAGATTGTCTTGTTAAATGAGATTGTGTCGGGTTCTTGATTTTAGTGCATAAAAGGTTAAGTTAACCATGTTATTGTTTCCTGAATTTTTATGCATAAAGATGGTATCTATAATAATTTCTTGAAAGGGAAGCATAGCATGAGGAACTTACTTATAGGAAGATAAAAAAATGGGGTTATAATGACTTCCTTTAAGGAAAAAGTATGTGATTTGTTACATGAAATGATGGTAGTATTCTAGTGAAGGGAATATGTGTTGCATATATTAAAGAAGGGCTATTATGATAAACTAATGTATGCACAAAGAATAGTCATTGTGATATAAGAGTTATGCTCTTTGTATGATAGAGAAACTATGTTGAGTTCTCGAAAAATAACTATGTGAAAAGAACATATGTGTTTAAGCATAGAAACAACAATTTATTACATGTATGAAGATATAACGATTGTGTTATACATGTTAGTAGAACTAATGAGTTAGATCTCTTAAAGAGAATTATGCATTAGTGTGAATAAACACAGTGGAGGTAAAACAATATTTACTTGAGTATATGTACTAGTTAAATAGTATGTCATGCTTTCTCATGCATATGAGTAGATGTTAAAAGATCTCTTTTAGAGGTTGATTATTGATTCATGAATATGGTATCTAATCTTGTTGTCAAAGTCTGTTATGAGTAGATGTTAAAAGATCTCTTTTAGAGGTTGATTATTGATTCATTAATATGGTATCTAGTCTTGTTGCCAAAGCTTGTTGACAACAACATGGACAGGAAACAATGGCTGTTGGTGCCAAAGAAAAGTGATGTTTAACATTGTGACAGGAAAATGATTAATGGTCCATGCAGATGAGTTGGAGTTGCATGATCTTCCATTGCTAGAACAATCATGCCACAAGGAATGTTGCATGTGGCGGTATATAAGAAAAGGGTTTCATGGAAAATGTATTAGCTTTTAGCTAGTTATGTGACAACTTAATGATAATTCATTGTAATGATTTTATAACAGTGGTTAAGGGATGGAATCCCTTATAAGCCATTGAGTGGGGTGAAAACCCTCACGAGCATTTAATAATAAGATTAAACGTTTGATGGTTTTCACCCTAAATGGTTTCTAAGGTATATCAATGTTCAATGGTGTGATTCCATGTTGTGTCAATTGGCTGATGTTGAATCCTTGATGATGATGTTTCTTTATTTGATGTGATAATCATAATGTCTTAGTACATTATTATTTAATATGGTTAAGGAAAATCATGAAATGGATGTAAGGATTCATGAGATAGTTTATGTTATTACACTACCACACGGGTGGTTAATGGTTAAGCAACTTATTGTCTTTTATTGCAATTTATTTGATGTACTATTGTACATTATATCTAATGGTTAATGAGGAATTGTGGAATAATGAATTGGATAATTACTTGTGGGTAATTTGTATAAAAAATTCTAACTCCTTGCTTTTACATGTGAGGTTACCGGGGTACATTACATTAAGCCATTTATTTTAATTTATAATTAGTTAAAAATTAATCTATTTGAATAAACAGATTACCGACACTGGGAGTTAAACCATGGGATATAAGTAAATTATGGGGATTATACAGGGTTAAAATTTCAAAACAGAGTTACTCATAAAATTTGATAGTTGTCACACTTTTCTAGTTTATTTTTTAATATAAAATAAAAAATTTGGCAATTTTGTAAAATTTTAAATTACATGGGATAAATAAATCCCCAAACAGAGAAATTCCCTATCAAATTCGATCCCCTGGTACCACGAAAAAAGTACATTTCTATATTCGGAAAAACAAGTTTCATGTCTTTAAAAGCACAGGCAGACGAGCAGTGATCAAATTTGAAGGGCAGGTCTTAATTTCATTTAGAAGGGCACACATCTAGGTCGCACTTCTATAATGAAAAGCATAAAAAAAAAAAGCAATTCAATTGATAATAGTAAATTATTTTCAAATTTCTTTTTATTTTTTCACAAACAAAAAGATACCACTAGGTCAAAGGCTGCATTAGTAAAAGAATTACTCTTACACATGTGATTGAGAAATGTAACCACATAAGATCATATTGCGCAGGCCTTGAACTCAGCCACAATTGAACCAACTATAGGGACAAAATCATAGTTGGGAAACTGCATATGAGTACCAAAAATAAACATATAGACATAATTATATCTTAATGAAATTGAAATGAAAATAAAAATACGAAGAAACAAAAATACTTATATTAAAAGTATATGGAAGGTCTCATTTATAAAATTAAAAATAAATTCTAGCTTATAGAGGAAGTATCCGTGTAATTCTAGCTTATAAACTTCAAATTTGACCAACTCACTATTCTATTGTCTATTAAAACTCTTTTGGAAAGTTGAGACTTCCAATATTTGGACATCTCAAATTATTGGAACTACAATCCCTATACTTGGTCGCAAAATTGATCTAAGATAGCTTCTTCTTTTAGTTATAAAAATTTGACAATTGTGGTCCTCCAGCTTAACATATCTTGTGCAATATCGTGCAATGATTACATTCAATATGTGTCAGAAAAACTTCACATACAAACTTGAAAAATATGGCTATGCTTTCATTTACAAAAGGAAAATGGTATAAAACTAAAAAAATTCACTTACCAAAAAGGTTCATTCAATTGTTCGATAGAGTAAGACAATGATGGTAATAAACACTGAAACTTACTAGTTCTTTCAATCTATTTTCATAGTGGAAGAGGTTTTCGAGTTTTCATCTCTTTCCATTCATCATAAATAGCATTTCAATCTACCTCATGCTCTGCTCGATAGAGTAAGACAATGATGGTAATAAACACTGAAACTTACTAGTTCTTTCAATCTATTTTCACAGTGGAAAAGGTTTTCGAGTTTTCATCTCTTTCCATTCATCATAAATAGCATTTCAATCTACCTCATTTAGAGCATGAGGTGCACTGAGAGAGATAAACATTAACATCTCCAATGTTTTTAAAGAAATCCTTGACTTATCCTCATTTTTTATCCAATTTAATTTTGAAAAACCTCTTTCACAAACTGTTGTACTAGCCAGAATAACAAGAATTGCTTGCCATAGCTGCATTAAGCATGGAAATACTTTAAACCATTCAATTTCACCTCCACATAGATCCCATGCTCCAAACATATGCTTTTTTGGGTAAAATTTATACATAGTACATATAAATTCATCTATTTCACCCATACATTTACTGTTGTCCACAACAAGCAAGCCTCCAACACTAAATTTTTCACATAAACATGTCAACCATCTTCTTGTTTGAAAGTTTCTGTCATCCATATCCTCATAATAATTACGAGGACTAAAAAACTTAACTGCATTAAAAATAGGTAAATCTGTGAACCTTGCATTTAGAGAGTCAATCACCTTCATTACAAAAGCCTTTCATAGCATAATGCAATCATCTAGTGTCCCTGATCTTTGTGACTTTGGCAAACTCTGAAACCTCAATTCATGTGCATGTACTATACCTGTGCAATCTGCAAACTCAAGAGTTTCTTGTTGTGTTTTATTTAAGAAGGATGATGTGTGCATTTCACCTACCCCAAATGTGCCTCTTAGAAATCGCTTATGAAGCAAGCTAATAGTGATATCCAAAGTTGTTCCAATAGATGTAATGTCAACATGATCCTCTTGAAACTTTTGATTTAGCTTATTTAACTCAATAAACACATCTGCAAGTAAATGGATGCAAAATTGAACTTGAAATATTGTAGCCATCTCATACATTTTTTTCTCCACTAACTCCCAGTCCCTTAACAAAGCAGGCATGAGATTAACGAGTCTTTCCATGAATTTTCCTGTAGAAAGCCATCTAATATGATGAATTTGTAACACTTCTAGCCTTGTGATTTGAAATGACTCCATTAGCTCTTTCAATTCTCCATGTCTTTTAGTAGATTTCCCTAACCATGAATAGATCTTGTTTGCAAATTTATCAATAGCTTGCAACTCTTCAAAATAAGATGAAGCTTCATTAGCTTCTAATGCTTCTCGATGAGCTATACATTGGATATCTACTAAATGAGGGGCATGTCGACGAAGCTTAGTAGATAAACCTTCACGAATACCCCTCATGGATGATGCTCCATCAGATCCAAATCCAACTAACTTTGTCATGGATAGATTCATGTCTACTAAAAGTGATGTCACAGCATCATACATAGACTGTGATGTTCCATCCCTAATTTGTAGCAATTGTATGAATTTTGTAGCACATGGACCTCTTCCTTCATTGGTCAAATATGTAATATAAATAATCAAATGTTGCACCATAGTCCAATCAGTGCTTTCATCAACTAAAAGTGAGTAATATGGACTTTGGAAAATATCATCTTTTAATTTTTTCCAATATACCTCCTTAGCAGCTTCTAGAAAGTCTTTTCCAGATATTGTATTTGTATATGCTGAGTATTCATTTGTTAGAGGCATGTGAGGAGTGTTTGTATACCTATTCAAGTCACAAATTGGCTTATATACTTCCAAAGGTAAATAATGTATTGCAACAAAATACATGTTGTCAATAACTGATATAATTCTATCTTTCTGAGCATCAACCATTAGTTCTACATGTTTTGGAATTGGAAGAGTACTTCGTTTACTTTCTCCCTCTACAAGTTGCAAAGCAAATTTATGAGCCTCTGATGTTGCATGGATGTTTAAAGCACTAACTTGAAGGGTTGTGCTTCCATCTTTAGCAAATGGAGTTTCCCTTTTAAATTTTACACACCATGAACATTTTATCCTTTCAATACCATTAAAATCTTTTACAGCATAAGCCCATGGAAATCTCAACTTCCATTTGGACTTAAATGTTATTTTGTACCTCTTGGATGTTGGTTCCTCTTCAAGAAGTTCTGCACTATATGATTCATGGTCCTCATCCACATGATCATATACTTCATTTTCAGAAATATGCAGTTGATTAGAACATTGAGAGATACCAAATGCATCGGAAAGTGAAAGTTGTTTCAGATCCTTTTTGGGGCGACCAAGAGGTGGCATTTTATACCTATAATCAAGAAAACAAGAAATATAAAAATATAAATTAAGATAAAAATACATAATATCATTTGAAAATAAGACAATATACAACAAAATTCATATGAAAACTAATGAAAAGCAACAAATAGATCTCACACACATAGGTCTGTTGATCATTGAAAATTAAAATTAACATTGATCTTCATGGAAGGTTATGCACATTGCCATCACCAAAATGAAATTTCTTCTATAACAAGGAATATCTCAAATTGTTTTTTAGTAATTGTAATGTAGAAGGCATCATGATTCACAAGGGAAACAATCACAAAAAAAGGGGATGCACAAAGCACACCAACAGTTGGCAGTTCGAGTGGGGCAAGTCTATGCAGCATGTGTCATGCATGGATACTTCTTGAGAAGAGTTCACAAACACTTCCAACTAGAGAAGAGCATTAAGATGCTTCCTTTTGTCTCAAATGAAGAAAGTGATTCTCAACAGTTAAATTACACCCACCCAGAATTAGAAGGTAGAAATTGGCAAGAAAATTCAACTATACAAGGTGGTGTGGCTGGATAATAAATAATGAATAAAAATCACGCACGATTATCTCCCAACACTGCTAACACCATATGATTAGGATAGCCATGAATATTAACATGCATGGTTCCATGATTGGTATGTATGTTAACAACTACATATGGTTGAGAGTGGAGGTGGGCAACTAAAAGTCCAAATTTCAATACTCAACAACTGTACATTTCAATGTTATGGTTCTAATTACATCACATATAAAATTATAGACATGCATGTGTGTAAATTTCAATGTTAATGTTCTAATTACATTTCAAATAAAATTACAAAGATGAAAGAGTGTGCATTTCAATTGTTTCAAATACTCTTATTGTGTGTTTTGCTTTAGGAAAATAAAAACAACAAATGCCTCTATCTCTCTCTCAGTTGTTACATGCCTTTATTAGTAGAATATTTTTCTTCATCTATTTATCATTCTTTTATACAGTAAAAAAAATGCATTGAACAATTCACAATGGTTTGGGATGTTTCAAATCATTCCATTACATCTCAAGTCAACTTGTTATAATGAACATAATATTGACTAGTCAACACATATAAACATATTATCACATGACATTGTAAAGCCATCACTCATTCTATCTTATTAATTATTATTCCTATATGGATTTATATCTATTGTTTTTTGTATGTTGGATTTCTCTATAATAAATTAACATTATTCATTTCACTATTGCAAACATATGATATTAGACGTCTCTCAGATTAAAATATAGGTAGATATACTTTGATCAATGTCATTGTTGTATAGGGATTTAAACAATACTTTGATTGATTGAATAACTTCCAATTTTTTTATCCTTCAACATGCTTGTTTATATTTTTGTAAAAATAAATAAAGTGAATGAACAATAATCAATTCACTCATGAGTGTGAGTTTTTTCTAGTGTAATTAAATTGCTTTGTATATCATGACCAAAAACTTGTGTTTCTACTCTAAAATATAGCATTTTAAATTTCTTTGTTTAATTTAAAAAGATATAAAAAAATTGTTTTCTTACTTCTTGGTTTATAAAACTGAAATCCATATTACATTTAGTAAAAAAGATGATTGACATATTGAAAAATAAAAACAAAAAAAATGGTTGTTAAATCTTTTCCACTTACATCTTATTATTCTCTTTTTACTCATTATTTTTCTATGTTCATTTCATTAACTAAACTTTTATCTTCAAAATAAGTTATTATGAGAGACAATTGATTGTAAATCACTTTACCCTTAACTTTATTGGCAATGAAATTGATAATCTTTCAATTTTTGTTCCCCTTAAATACCTTATATTATGCTATTATTAAATCAATCTATGTATGGCTTTGGTCTAGCTTCATGAATTAGAGTTTGGGACACATAATTCATTTGGGATACAATGTTAATGAAATTGATAATCTCTTAATGTTTGGTCCCTTTAAATCTCTTATATTGCGCTATTATTAAATCAATCAATGTATCGCTTTGGTCCCCGTTCACCAATTAGACTTTGGGATATTATGTTTTGGAGCATACATTCATAGTCAACACAAATGTATGAGCAAAATTAATGGCCACTCATTTGAAATTATTATTAATTCTTATAAATTGAATAAATTAAGCTTAATTGCAATTAGGAGAATGAGGTGTTTTTGCATTTAAATTGAATTAACTAAATGTATGAATTATGTGTCTAAATTAAAATGAGTATGGAAATTTTAAAGACGGAAAATTTTCTTCAGATTGAACATAGAAAATTTGAAGGATGGAAAAAAATTTCCAAGTTTAAAAATGTTAGAAAACCTTATTAATTCTCAATATTAAGCTAAAAAATGTTTAGCAATTTTTTTGTAAGAATACTAAAATTTTTAATTATTTTATAGTCTCTAAATTAGTATAAAATTTAGGTGTACCATTTTTAGAATAAACAGAAATTGGCAAATCATTTTTTTTTAGAAAACCATGGAAAATTAGCTTACTTGGAAACATTGGCCCCTATAACTTTCCTTGAAAAACAAAAACAAAAAATCATCTGCCTTTAATGTCAATATTACAATAATAAAAAAAATCATTTGAATATATTAAAAATATATCATAGATTCATCTTAACCTAGTCCAAAATTATATCATAGATTCATCTTAACTTAGTCCAAAATTATCATCAATATATTACTAGGCATGAAGCCAATTCTATAATATAACAAATATTCATAAATAAATAAATAAATTTCACAAAATTAAAAAATCCTCTATAATTTTTTTAAATAATTAATTTATAACCAATATTTAATAATTCTAAAATTAAACAAAACATTTTCTCTCATTTACAAATTTTATTTTAACTTATATTTTTTATTAATTATATATATTAATAACATTAAATATATATTAATAAAGTAATTTGTAACATTCCATTAAAAAATTTCAAGTAAAATTCGGAACAAATCTTTATAAATATAAACCATTTTTATTTCTTAAATCTAATATCTTTTTAGTTCAACTTTTTCTAATTTCCTATCTAGGTATATCAATCTTATAATTGTGTGCTTTTAGACCACTAGTACATATAAAAGGAATAAGGAATAATGTTTGCACAACACATGTATATCCTATTTATTTTTACAATTTTATTTATCTTTACCATTTGTAATTTTGAAAAATACATTTTACTGGCAAAAGGTTTAATTATACATGTTAATGTTATTAATAAATGGTTATTTTTTTTTAAATTATAGTTTTTTTAGAAAACCAATCAAATTATTCATTTTTTTTCCTTGTCCATAAATAAAGAAACTAAGAATAAATTGACCTCTTTCTTATTTATCCAATTTTAAAATACTCCTTGAACCAAAATAAAAATAAATAAATTAGAAATTAAGAGTAAATATGATGAATAATGAGTCTTGAGTATGCCGTAAAACTGCTCTTGTTTGAGTAAGAACTGGTCTTCTGACATAAGGAAAGGGGTTAACTACTCTTGTTTGAGTAAGAACTCGTTTTTCTTTGGACGTAAGGAAAGAGGTTAACGACCCCAGACTGAAAGGCATCTGGCAGGGGTGAAAGCCTACCCCAGCGGGTTATTTTAGGTGGCGTGGTTTTCCTTAAGCAACTGTGATAAGTACTTTGAGAATCGCACCCATAGCTATCCTGGCTTTTGATTTGACAACTAAATTATGATAAATTTTTCCACCTTGTATAAAACTGTATTATTTATAAAACTATATTATTATAATAAATACATATACCATTTATCTTGATTTTTTAAAATAGATGAAGATAGAAATAACCTGACACGTCCTCCTCCTTGTTAAAAAGTTTAGATTAATATAGAAATAACATGCTCCTATTAAAAAATTATGTTGGACCACTTATCAACCCCTTTTTTTTGTCTGTAACATTGATGGAAAACCTATGGCATTATGGAAGTTGATTTCGATTGTATCACCAAATATCCCTGCCATGCTTAAAATCTCTAATCCTCATTCATTATTTTCCTAGCAATAAATCGAGTCCAACTAAATCCCTTGAAAAAATTTTGTTGCTTAGCACTGCGCGCTGAATATTGAGACTAAGCTTAAACTCAAGACAAGATCATATGAATATCAATGCTTGTGGGACGAGTATTTTGGACAGGATGCTCAGTTGGGTTACTAATATTCATAGTGGTGGGAGTTGCAAACTATTTGGTCCATAGAAATTGTTCGTCACACATGCACCATCATACTTTCACCCTAAGTTTGTCATAGCTTTTTTGTTTCTGTAATGCTATTTGTGATGTCTTCTTGTTTTGGTAATTCTCTATTGATATATTGTGAAAAATTTATATAATATTTCTAAGTGAAAGGAGATGAATAAACTAATGGGCATATATCAAACTATGATTTGAACTAAATTCCGTCTCATTATATTGTTACAATCTCAATTTATTGGAACATCTTGAAATCACCCCATTCAGAGATTATGCCAGATGCATGATATAGTCATTGTAAATGGTCAGTTACCAGAACCAACTATATTTTAAGCAACACGGAGTGTGGGATTCCACTATTCATTGGTTTGTCTCTGCTCTCATTTTTTGGACATTCCTTAATTGAAATATGGTGATTCAATCTTTGGTGAAGTTAATTTAATTCAAATTCACGGGGCAGATTTTTGGAGATTCAATTTCTTATATTAATTGCACATTTCTAAAATATTTTATTCAATTCAAATTTACTATTTACCAGTATTACAGATTCCTAGAATATCCACTTCAATTAAAATCTACCATCTATTAACTTATATGCATTACATATTCCTGGAATATGAGGTTCAATTCAAATTTACCATCTCTTAAAATCACAGATATTTATAGTAAAAATGAATCTAGCTATTTGGGAAGTCCCTATTGCCTTTGATATGTGCAATCTTAGATTATGCATAAATAAGTCTTGCGTATAATTTCAATGAACAAAAATAATTCCAGCAAACAAAAATACTTTATGATGTATATCCCTTGAAATCGACTTCTTAACCTCTCATTGTTTTAAACTTGTGGAAAATGGTAACTCTCTGCGATGTTAACCTACCTCTTTGACTATATGAAAGAAATAATGTAAAGCTGAGAGTGATAGATGTTTCAATCATGGCATGCATGGAATACACCAATTACATACAGGTTGGGCCAATGGACGCGAGTATATTACACAATGCCCAATTCAACGGGGTGGAAGTTACAGATACAGATTCATCAATGTTGATCAGGAAGGAACCTTGTGGTGGCATGCTCATGTCTCATGGCTCCGAGCTAGGGTCCTTGGAATAATCGTGATCTATCTGAAGAAGGGCAGTTCATATCCTTTTCCTAAACCCAAAGACAAAGCTACAATCGTTTTAGGTGAGTGCAATAGGTTTATATAGTTCACAAAATCAATTTTGATGCACTTAATTATTTTTATGGACATAGTATAAAATATACCAGTTGGTTTGTGGGGATACTCCTCATTAGTCTCCCTTCTACATGCAGCAAAAGCAGTCTTGTCTACGTCGCAAGAAGAGGATCATTATACGCTGGGAAGAGGAGGCCTTAACCAGCCCTAAACACAGTCAAAGAGGGGTCTATATAAGTTTCCCTAGCCGCAGTCCTCAAGGTTGATGTAATCCGCAATTAAGGGTAACACTTACACGCTATCAAAGGAGCCCTAACGAAGCCTACTAATCTATTAATTGATGATGCCCTAATCAACAGTTATGATGAAGCCCTATTCACAACAAATGAGAGTTGACCAGTAGTGAACCTATACACTGTAATAAGGACCCTAAATATGCAGTTTAGAAGGGCTTTTATTTGTTGTCATCTAGCCGCAGCAAAGTAGCCATCATAAAGAATGAAACTGGAATAAGTTAAGGGATGGTTTGAGCCTCCCTCTTGCAACTGTGTGAGGATGGTTCCTTCTTGTAAGGACGCCGAGTTAAAAGAAGCAGTAGATCAACCCTGTTGGAATATCATTGGAAGATAAAGAATAATTTTTATGCTGCTATAGGAAAGCTATGTGTTAGGCTATAGGCCATAACACCACACTCAAATATTTCTTATGGGTATTTGAGGGTTTGGATCATTAGCTTAATCTAACAAGGTGTTGTGTATAATGTTGTTGAGATCTAAGGCTAATTTTGATGACTATATGATGTTGCCTAGAGAAAATGGACTAATTGCTAGATGCAGGGTAATAAGAACCACTTGTATTTCACATCTCGTGTTTGTGGATGACCTGTTGTTTTCTAGAAAAATAAGTTATGCAAACTACAAGTATTATGTAACATACTTTCCAGATTTGGGGTGGCATCTAAAATTATTATGAACAAAGATAAATCTCTTCTCTGATTACTGGTATCTTGCCTCCAAGTCATTAGCACATTTACTAACACTGATACAAGTAACTCATTCAAAAATTGAGAATATGAAAACATACCAGGAATTCGGAATCCGCAAACAAATAAAATCTAGTATGTTAGGAAGCCCGTGGAATGTGCTCCTCTCCAAGCATAAATTGTGCTTAAACCTTGCTTGGCAGGGGTTTGCAGAATCATGAATCTATGCTCCTCTCCAGCTTAAATCGTTGTCAAACCTTGCTTTGGGCAGCCTTCAAGCACAACCCAGTAAAATTATAGACCTAATACATGACCCATATTGACATCTAGTGGCTCTCAATTGAAACTACCAAATGAAATGGTATCAAAGGATAATTGTGAAATAATAATTAATAAGAACTTGGATCATATGCATAATTAGAAAAAACAACTCAAAAAGAAACTGTTGTTTTTTAAATGAGAGCAACTTAGAAACTGCCAAATATAATGGTATGAAAAGATAATTTTGACATAATAAGTAAAAAAAACTTGTATCATATGGACAATTAGAAAAAACAACCTAAAAAGAAATTGTTATTTTTCAAATAGAATTTAAGCTTTAACATGAAAGGAAATTCACAAATTTAACATTCTTAAAATTTTAATTTAAAAAAAATGAAATTTAAAAAAATGTTGAAAATTTAATTAAAAAAATTTAAGATATTATTTCAATTTCTTTTTAAATGACAAAAATCATATTTTAAATTTCTTTTAACTCTTAAAAATTTCTCCTACTTCAAATTTCTCCTTACTTCTCTGATGTGCCACAGGCCCTTTGAAGGCCTGTGACGTGTTCAATTTTGAACGCTGAAAGGACTTTTTACAACTATGTAAAACAAACTACATGCCGGGAACCTAAAAGACAAAAAGTCATTTTCCGACGGAGGAGGTTCATCTTAATTTGCTTCTTTTAGAACAAAGAACTGACAACCTTAATCTTAAAATATTCAAACGCTGGTTTCAGAAATTGATACATGGCCGTAGCTTTTCTTCCGAGATCAAGGTACCTTCAGCTACATCTTGTGCTTTTCTTGACAGGGCATCCGCTTCCGTATTCTGCTCTGTATATATGCTTTAAAAGTGGCCGTTCGTCAAAAGAATTTGCCATCTCTTTTGGCTCAGTACCAATAGACTTCAGCTTAGTCTTACGAAGCTTGCAAGACCCATTCATATAGTTGATAACCGAGAGGCAGTCACCGAATATCTGAATTTGATTAGCATTTCTTATCCGAGCATGAGCTAAAAGTATCTTCAAAGCCATGAACTCAGCGTAGTGGCTGGACCCTTCTCCTAGCCCTGCTTTAAATTCGACACTGTGACCTTATGATAGGTACAAAACTCCACCAGCGCTACAAAAAGTTGGCTGGCGTTGCATGGATCCATCGAAAAAACCCCATGGGTGAGATTTGTTAATGGGTAACTCTTCAAACTCTCTTTGTTTCTTCTCTTTTGCTGGCTTCAACGATAGTGACCTGCGGACCATTGTACATATTTTCGGCAAATTTTGAGATTTTGCTGCATGGGCTGCCATGACTTTGCTAGTTAATCCTCTGCCTAACATAATCACTGAAACAGACGACCTGCGTCGAGTTGTCTACCGATGTTGGTGTTGCAAATTTGGTAGGTAGGTAGATACCTCTCGACACAGGCCACCATAATCTTTTCAATGCATTATTTACCACTCGTAAACTTCCTCTGCAGTGTATTACTGATCTTATCGCCAATTTGTAATCTAACTGGGAATGCAAACCGATGCATTGCCAGATGGCAAACCATGCCAGCGTTCATCATGGGGTTTGCTGTTTAGTTTTCGAAGGTTGGTATTTCTAAATAATTTAATCGGATTACTCCGTAATGTCTCTCTCCTTATAGAACCAAATGTGAACAAATATCCTCACTTGACCCGTTGTATATTCGAATAAGGACTCGAGGTGGAGGAATGGACAGTACTGAATTTGGGTAAAAAAAAATTTAACAAATTTTGCCCGGGAGTGTTTTTATGCTTTTAAAAATGGAAACTAGTGGAAACGAATTCAGCACTATCAAAAGTTTTTGGTGCATTCAAAATCTTGAAATTTAACAGTTTTAAATTAGATTTATAAAAATCCCTAACAAAATTTATCAAAATATTATTAAAATTTTAATGATTTTAAAAGCAAAAAACAGTCTAATTAGATTATGGCTTAGAGTAATGACCCCAACCATCTATTTTTAAATATTATTCTTTTATTTAAATAAAAAATATTTAATCACAATTAAAGAAAAAGCTTCAAATTGATGATGTACAGCCAGTTAAGAAAAGTTGCCACGTAAAACTGACAGAGCCTGTTGCGAAGAGAAATTTGGTTTGGCCAAATTCGAGACCAGTGGAATCCATACTCCTAATCTTAAATACAAATTGGTGTTGTCTACTGAGACTACGATTTCAAAAATCTTGATTTTGGAATATTTTTATTAAATTGTTGAAAAAAAATTGGATATTAATTATTTATGTTAATTCATATGTTAAAAATTAATAATATTAATTATTTATTTATTCAAAATATTTAAGAATTGAAATAAGTGATGATTAGTTTTAAAAATTTAAACCAAATTTATCAAAATTTTCTTTTACAAGGATATTTTTGTTTAGTTGTTTTGGAAATTAATCTATTACGTCTATATAAAATGATTCAAAAATAATAAAAGACAAAATGCATCAAATTTATTAGTATTGTAGCATAAAAAAACTTGCAAGTAAAATACAATAACATGAATTAAAAAAAGCAAACTGAAGTTCAATATAAATAATGAGATATTGGATATTAAGAGTAGCTTATAATGAACACATACAAAAAATTTATGTCTCAATCACTTTTCCTATGCGATCCAAATTTATTTAACTATAAGTGTGTGCAAATTATCCTTTGTATTAGACCATAAAAACAAACCCATTTAATTGAATTTCACACTAATGATCTTCTATTTTGCAGTGAAGTGTAATGACTATAATTCAACTTGCTATATTTAAAATAATTATAAAAAATAAAAAAATAAAAAAAATAAAAAAAAAAAATTAAATTTTAATTTTTACAATATAAAACTACAATGATTAAAAATGAAAAAAAAAAAAAAAAAATTACAATTTTTTCAATATAGAAATTACCCTTCTCTACAATAGGTTAATAAAAAAATTCCATTTTTAATAAGAAACATAAGCATACTGTTTATTTAATGAGCCGAGGGGAAAACGAGAACACGAACACCGTCAACAAGCAAGAAACACAAGAGATACTTGGAACCGGAACCACATGTTATCACCTAGAACTGCAGTGATATGTACATAATCTTGTCCATAAAATTTTTGTTGTCCAAAAATAGGTGTCTAATAGTTGTTGCCCTATGTTTGTTACTTAGGGATCGTGTTTTATAAAGATATTCATATGAATCATTTTCAAAAACCGTTAGTCATCCTCCATCATGATTGTATAAGATATGTCTTATCTTATACACGTCACTAGTCCTTTTCGCATTTTTGCAGTGCAATTTTATTGGCTGATTTTGCAGCACAATGATGTTTTAGTTCTTTCACAGCGTGTTAGTAACCAGCCATTTCGTAGCGCATATTGTTAACTTATACCTGTCTGCGCTACGAAATCGCGGATTCGGGGATTTAAGCAGCACTGATTCTTAGAATGTCATGTCTGGGGGATGAGTCAGTATGTTCGTCCGTTTATTGTCAGAATGGCGTCCTTTTCAAGCAAGTATAAGCCATCATTCCACCAATAGGTTCATAACCACGCACATAAAATCATTCAAATGGTTTGTAATGCTGGTAGTGTTATGATGTTTGTTAATGTTGCATGAATTGGTCCGTCTGTATGATAAGACTGTTAAGTTGTGGAGGAGCCCGAGTTCATTCTTTAAAAGGAACCTGATTGCAAGCGAGCCGGCGTTCAAAAGTTTGAATTCGCATTTGGAGTTGAAGCTGGTAGTGTTTCTCTGCACAAAGAATTTCAAAGCGAAATGGAGAAGAAGGGGCATCGGTCTGGAAGATGTCAAAGAACAAAACCTATGGGATTGGATCTCGCATTGAGAGACGAAGGTGTGAGACAAGCTTTTCAGGATGCTGATTGCTGGACATTTTGTGAGAAGCTACAGGGTGGGCATGCTGAGGTAACAAAAGCATTTGCCTTAAATTTTACAGGTTTAAGTTCTAAAGTAGCTATGCTAGAATTCCCAGTATCTTCAGAGGTTATTGCTAGGGTGACTGAAATTCCGAGAGGAGGGCAGGAGTGGTTTAAAAATTTCAAATTTGATATGAACCCCTGCAAGGAGTTCCTGAAGGAGCCTTATGTAAATGAAGATCTTACAAAGGCTGTGCCAAGACATTATGTAAAAGAACACTATGCACTTCTCCTAACATGTATTCAAAAATATTTAACATGTGAAGGGAGATATAACAAGGTTTACTCCTATCATTTTAAGCTGTTGCTCCATTTTACAGGCAAAGCCTTTATAGATATCCCATTCTACTTGTTTCGTAGCCTCAGCAAGATGTGTGATAAGATTCAATTGAGGAAAGATGACTGTGAGACATCACTGTTTCATGGTTTAGTAAAATTGTTAGTGCTGGATAACCTGCAGAATATTGGTCGGGATTGGGATTCTTTTATTTTTATGGCTTGTTTTCAGAGTAAGACAGGCCTCACCCCACTGCCTGTTAGAGAAAGAGAAAGGTCAACTAAGGAACCTACTCTTGCTGAACTAAGAAAGGAGATAAAAGGCAAGAAGAAGACCAAAACCCAACTGAAGGAATCAATAAAGCCATTAGTTATCAAAGAGACACCTCAATCTCATCAAAAGAAAAAATCAAGCACAAGAAAAATGCACCAGGGTTAAGTGGAGTTGAACAGGTCTCAAGAGTAAAAACCAGAAGTCAGTTAAGCAAAGAGAAGGGCAAATCAATAGCTATTGAAGAAAGTCTGATATCAAAAGCTAGTTTAAATGATTTGCTTGAGGCTATTGATTTTGAGCAAGCTAAATTAGTGCATAGTGAGTCAATGCATATTGACTTAACTCAATCATCACCAGAGAGCACTAAAAAATCAAGGGCTTCAAAGAGGTTAAGGTTTGATGAACCTGGTAAAGAATTTGTGTTCAAACCATGGAGGCCAGTCATAAGGAAGCAAATTAAAGAAGCTGAGCAAGTGCACAGAGAAGAGGTAGCTGTAAAGGTGCCTAGAATAGAAGTAATTGAACAACTGCCTAAAACAGAGGAGGCAGAGAAAATGAAGAAAAAACCCTATACAAGAAGACAAGCAAGACAAATGGAGAAACAGCTACCCAGAACAGAAAAAGCAAAAGAAATCAAGAAGAAATATTTGAATAAAAAGGTCCCCATTTCTCAAGAAGCAAAGACTACATCTTCAAAAGACCAGTGGGAGGCAATCGAAAAAGAAGTGGCTGAGATGGAGAGGGCCATAGCTGAAATCGCAGCCATGGAAAAGGAGGTTGCAAAACTAAAAGCACAGCTAAATAGATTAGCTGCCAAATGAATTTGTAGATTTTAAAGTCAGGTGCTGCTCCAAAGTTTTGCTTTATTTTACTTAAGTTCATTGTTTTTAAGGCATGTAAGCACGGCATATAAAATCAAGGTAAATTAGGAGTTTTGAAACTAGTGGCAGAGCTGTTACAGTCACAGAGAATAGTGATACATTCATTAAAGACTGTGTTTTGAAGAAACAGCAGTTTCGTAGCGCGCTACGAAACTGCTGTAGGTGCTGTATTTTGAAGAAAAATAAACAGTTTTATGATGAGGTCAGCAGATTTTGAAGAAAAGGCCTAATGAACATCAAGGAGACCACATAAGACTATCAGGGCCATTCAAATAACGACAAGTGTTCATCATTCATAAAGGTAAAAGATTTTGTCTTAAGCCATAGCTTTAATAAAGGTACTTTATTACCGGTGGTTAGGGTTTGGCTGAAGATGCATACAAGGATGTGGGCTTGTACACTTGTTCAATCAACAAGGCTTCCAGCATATCTGGGAAGATGGTGACGCTCATCGATTTTGAAGTATTAAAGAGTTGGGAACACATTGCTTAACTTTCGAAGGATGGTGGGAAACAAGGACCGAGAAAACAAGGGTTTATTATTATGATCAATGAACCATCAGCACATTCAGCATCCAAGGCTAATCTGGTTTCTTGCATCCTTATCTCAGCTATCACAGCCATAACTAAAGGAGACAGCTGTCGAAGATCTAGA
>APFE030220563.1:0-21419 GCA_000404065.3 Pinus taeda
GGAGTTGGGTGAAGGCGTTGGGCAAGGTGTGCCTGGTGGTCGATGAGAGTGTCGTTTGTGCCAAGTCTTGGAATGGGTGTCTTGGTGGCTCTGGTGAGCGCTCGCCCATCGTGCAAGGGTGCACAGAGGTGAAACGAAGGAAGGCAACCGATTTTTGCCTTGATTGTAAAATTGACTAAGTATGGAACTTGGACTTGCCAAGCATACTTGTACATTATAAACTGATATATATAATATATTGTTGGGAAAACACATTGTTCAGGGAGTTTCCCCTCCCTTTATACTGTGCAATTGTGTTCTCGTTTATAACTGTTGTTGATAATGAATGTGTATGGGTGTTCATTGGTATAAAGGATAACATAATAATACTTGGTTGAGAATCACAAGCTAAGTAGGAGTAAGTGGATAGGCTTAGTCCATGTGCATGAGTATTGGTAAGAAGAAAGTGTTTAGTGGTGCTGCACCTCGCTGGCATGGTTGAAAGACTACCGTAGGCTTGGGGGCATGACACTTTGCATGTTGAAGCCGTGGAATGTTTAACGTAGAGTAAAAAAATATGGAGCTTGTTGCTATCAATCCCATGGAATCTTAAGTGAGCATGGAGCGTGAGCTGTTGTGGAACCTGTAGCTATGTGGATGTCCAACGAAAGTCTACATGTTTGAGAGCCTAAACAATGTGAAATTGATTAATATTCGTTGGTTTGTAGAGATGTTCAAGTGAGATATGAGTGACGTAGGAGCTGCGTGGTTCACGTTGTGCCAAGTGAGTACCGCATGGAGCTGTTTTCTGGGGCAACTAAGTGTACGATTATTGAGTAAGGACCTGTGTGATCCAATTGTGCCATCAAACATGTGTAGACTGTTGGAACATTCAATGTTGTGTTGAGTAGCTTGTGGGGACCATGCCAACTGAGTTCTTTTGTTTGGCTGAGAATTTTGTGAGACCGTTCCACTTGTGTGTGAGACTTGGAGACTATCTTGGGTATGGAGAGGTGTGCTGACTTGTGAGTTGGAAATGTGTTAGCTATCAGTGCTACATTCTTTTAGCCAAGGAGTTGTGTGCTGCAAAGTGCAGATTTTCTATGGCCTGGAACATGGGGTAAGCCATGACCTTGTATGGAAGAGCTCACGTCTTTAACACATTGATTGTTTCTTTGAAGGAGAGTTTGTTGCAAGGCTAAGTGGTGTGTCGCTTGCTCGGATTGTTTTAAGACATTGATTGTTTCTTTGAAGGAGAGTTTGTTGCAATGCTAAGTGGTGTGTTGCATGCTCGGAGGAGTTGATGTGTGGTAAAAGTTGTGTTTTTATTTTCCTTTTTTTCTGGCTTGAAGGAATTGTTGAAAAGGTATGTAAAACAAAATTCAATGGCTAACCTTTTGGTAGAATTTTATCTAACTGAAGTGAAAAAGTTAGATAGTGCTAATTGGGAGAGGTGTGAGACTAAGGAAACGATATTGATGATAATGTCTCTAAAGTAAAACATTATTACTCATATTCAAGATTGAGTAACACTCAAAGATTGTATGAGTGAAGGATATAAATCGAGTCCTCTCTAAAGAGTAAGATCATTTCCAATAAGATGGGAAAAAATGAAAGCATTAGTAATTTTATTTTGAGAATTAAAGATCTTAACAATATATAGGAGAAACAATATATAACACTACTCTTGTAATTATAACGTTAAATAGAATTTTGGATGAGTACCAAATGTTTATTATAGTTCTTGCAGCAAGGGAGATAGATCCCATTTTTTATGAGTTGGAAAGTCTAGTTATGCAAGAGGAAGAAAGCTGAAATAACCTTGAACCTCAAAGTTTTGATCTAGTGCTAATTGTTAAAGGGAAACAAGCTTTCAGAGGAAAGCACTGGGAAGGAAGCAAAGGAGGAAAGCTACCACATGGAAAGTGATCCAAGTGGATATTGGTGGCCACCAGTCTATTCCACTTGGATCCTCACCATTGTTTCTTTTAGTTTTTTAGTTTCATTAATTGTAGCACAATTTACTATTTTTGGTAGTTTTTCGCGTCCTGAACATTCGAAGCTGTTTTGAGGCCCTAAATGACGTTTTTTTGGAAAATCAAAAGTGGAAAAGGTAAGGTTTTAATTAAGCATTATTTGTGAGTGGTTGTATTCCTTGGGTAGATCTTTCTAACGAGGTATCGTGTGTGTCAAATGGAGATCGATGCCAAAGTTACGACACTGGGAAGTTGATGTATCAATTTACCCCAATTGGGCCCATAATTTGGCGTTTCATCTCTTAGGGTTAGGTTTTTAGATGTTTGGGATTTTCCATCCGCCAAATTTCTTCTCAAAGATAAGCTACCATCGCCTGAGCTCGTTTATTTCCATTCTGTATGTAAGCATATTTCAGTTCTTTGATATTAATGAAATGAAGTTTTATTTCTACTACATCTCTGTGTTTCTGGTTATATATTTAATGTTTCAATTCATATTAGTGGTATCAAAGCAATTTACTCTTTATCAACCCTTCTTTTCATCTCCCCAATGAGGTCGTGGTATAAGGAGTTAGGGCTTGATCTCATTGAATCTTTGCAGGATCAGCCTCGCAAACCACGACGGTCGCCCATAGGGGAAGAAAAGAAAGACGATGGAGCAGGAGATCCTATCAAAATATTGCTCGAGGAGGCCCTCGAGAAACAAAGGAACACAATGATGGATAACTTTGCACAGATCCTTCAACGGTTTCCCACCAGTGGCCCATCCACATCCAACAACCACTTTGGAGGGACCACTCATTTTAAAGTACAAGTAAACTTTTACATTCCCATATTTGAGGGACAAATAGATGCAGGCATTGTAGATAAATCATTAAATCTCTTATAAGGATATTTTTCTGTTCATGATTTTTCTAGCCAGGAAAAGATTACTTTTTCTCTTTTCAAAGCCAATCCCCATGTCAAGGACTGCTGGGAAACCTACTAAGAGGAGAAGGATGAAAGTACACCCTCACTATTTTCAAAGAAACTCTCTTGGAATTCGTTTTGGGAAACCATCAAAGAGTCGTACTACCCTGTCGGGGGCTATGAGTATAAATACATAAAGTGGACCACATTGCAGCAGGGAAGGAACCAAGACGTGCCAGAGTTTACCAATGTTTTTCATACCCTTCGCACGAAGTTGGGTATCAAGGATTCTAAGAAACATTTGGTACTCAAGTACCACGACTGCCTACACAGGTACATCCAGGATGAGATGGAATTCCTCGACATCTCATCATTCGGCCCGGCGTAATGATACACTATCAAGATTGAGCAGAAACTTAAACAGGAAAAACAAGACTTTGGATCTGTGAATACGAAGCAAGGGAAAGGTACCCCCAAACCATAGAACAAAGGACAAAGCCAAGACAGGTTGGCCGAAGACAACCCACCAAATTTGCAAGCAAAGAACAACACCACGAATCCAAAGAAGGACACGTGAAAGTGGTGTGAGTTCCATAAGAGCTCCACTCACAACACAAGTGAGTGACAGGCCAAGCAGTCACTGTTGGCGGAGATGAAGGCTTCTGAATCGATGCATGTTCCAACTCTGAGTCAGAACCTGACAAGGGGAATGGCAAAGGGAATTAGATTATCGATGTGAAGCCCAATGCCACTGTTGCCACCACGAAGATCCAGATGGAGGAACCTAAAGATCCAGAGGAGGATGAGCACCTCTTCCACTCCCAAATGTGGGTAAAGGGTTCCCTGCTATAGTTCATTGTCGACAGCGGGAGCCGAAAGAACTTCATTTTAGCAGAGGCCGTGAAGTGGTTGGACCTACTGACCATAACACACCCACAACTGTACACCATAGGGTGGCTTCACCAAGGAGGAGATCTTCGCGTTAGGCAGCAGTGCCACCTTCCATATAGCATCAAGCCCTTCACAAATGAGGTATTATGTGACGTTTCTCCTCTTGATGTTTGTGATGTATTATTATGTGAACCATACTTATGGAAGCGAAATGTTATGTATGAGTCAAGGCCTCGTGATGTTGTTGTTACCTTGGGAAATAATTTGTGCAAGATACTAAAGCTAGCACTGCCTACCACCATCTCTTTGGTTACTACAAAACAATGCAGTAAGTTCATTTCCAAAATGGGGAAATTTGTTTTCCTAATGATACACCCTCATGGAAAGAAGAATACAGTGGCCACGACCTCTAGACAGGGCCCCTTTGAATGACAAAAAAAGATGGACAAGGTCGTGGAGGAGTACGAGGACATCTTCACCTCCTCCGCACAAGTGCCTCTGCACTATCATGTCAAACACTCCATCAATCTGACCCTCGATGTGATGTTGTTCAATGGACCAATATATCAATGCTCTATTATGGAGAACAATGAAATAAAGAGGCAGATTCATGAGGTAGAGTGCAGAGGTGTGAAAGAAGATTTCATTGTGTTTCTTACATACATGGACACTCTGCACCTCTACACTATGCACAAGGGAAACTTATTTCATAGCTCAGAAAAATTGGATTTCAGATATCTGTTTTGTCTATAGTATTTATTTTAATCGTAACTATGATGATTGGAATTTGAATCTTAATATAGTTCTTGTTATTGTAACTGTGTTGCTTACTATTGAAGACTTCTCAAGCACTAAGATTGATTACTTTGTTATAATTCTAAATTTATTCACCAATTTTGTGGAGAATTCTATGATAGTGTTTTGCATAAGTTGTGTAATTGATCACAATTAATTTTATATGTTAATAGTACGAGTAAGCTTTAATTAATTTTTTAATACTAGAACGGAAGTCCTCTATATTGCAGTCAACATCTGCGACTATAGGTTCTCGTACTAGTCAATAAAAAATCCAATTAAGAAAAAAATGTACAACTTTTATTATTTGGATTATTGAACTATCTGTTTTAGTATTTTATTTATAATTGAGATAATTTCATTATGAGGAGTGTGGAGGAATCACAATTAAATATTCTTTCACGCTCTGAACAATGAAAGTTTTTGTCGCACCTCCACACTTAGCACAATGAAAGCTTCCTCTACATCTAAGATGATCATATTGAAAATGGATGTTTGTCGATAGTTTTAGATATAATACATACATATCCAAAGAATGCAATGCTAACACGGTGCTGGTCAACGAAAAATTCAATGAAAACACATAATGTGCAACAACTTTTATTATTTTCGTTATTGAAGCTTTGTAGTTCTATTTTGCTATAACGTTTAAAAGATTGATTTGTTTTAACTTGTTAATGTTGCGTGGAGTATAGAGGTGCCAAATAAGATTTCATTGTGATTTTTCCACATCTTCACACTCTCGCAAGTCCACACTTTCCACAATGAAAGCTTCTTACATACTTCAAAGTGAAATTGATATATTAATTTTGTGGGACTTCAATTTTTGTCTATGGACTAACTTGTTATATAATATTTCTTGGTGTTTTCCTTACATCCATTTAATCCAATTTCTTAATATAAATTTTAGATGCTAATATTAAGACTAACCTTTAATTAATTATTTAATACTTGATGCGGAGTCCTCTGCATCATAATTAGTGTCCTTCACTACAAGTTATTGTACTAATCAATAAAAAATCCAATGAAAATACATAATTTACAATAACCTTTGATTATTTTAATTATTGAACTAAATGTTTTAATGTTAAGCACAATGAAATCTTCGTCCCCTCTTCTACACACCTCATAATGAAAGCTTCCTCCCCACCTTTGCACTTTGCACAATGAAAGCGTTTGTTGCACCCCCACACTTTTCACATTTAAAGAATCCTCCACATCTTAGATTCCATTGTGTAGAGTGCGGAGGTGCAAAGGAAACTTTCATTTTGCTTCTTCTGCACGAGCGAAAATGATATATTAATTTTGTGGGGCTCGAATTTCCAAGTATGAACTTGCTCCTCCCCTCCATTCAATCCAATTGCTTAATATGAGTTTTCAATGTTAATAGTACAACTAAGACTTAATTAATTTTTTAAGATTGGGTTCTCAATAAAAGAACCCAATTAAAACACAAAATGAATAACATTTATTTTTATGATTATCAAATTATATGTTTTAGTCTTTTATTTTTAACTGAGTTAATTTTATTGCACACAGTGCAGAGGAAACATAATGAAAGGTTCCTCTGCACTCTACACACAGAAAGATTTTGTTGCTCCTCCACACTCGAACAATGAAAGCTTCCTCTGAATGTCAGACTGCATTCGGGGAAATTGCTATAATGATTGCATTAAATGTTTTAATCTTAAGCAAAATGAAATATTTGACCCCTCTTCTGCAGTTCATAAAATGAAATCTTCCTCCCCAGCTCTTTACCTCACATCAATGAAAGTGTTTGCAACACCTCCACACTTTGCATAATGAAAGCTTCCTTTGCATCTTAGAGTGAACTCAAGGCAACTGTTATAACAATTTTAGAGTGTCCATATCTGAGGGTTTGACTTTCATTGTGCAGAGTGTGAAGGTGTGGAGGAAGCTTTCATTCTGCTTCTTTTGCATGAGTGAAATTGATATATTAATTTTGTGCGACTTAAAGTTCCAAGTATGAATTTGCTCCTTGCCTCCATTTAATCAAATTTCTTGATATGAATTTTAAATGTTAATAGTATAACTAGGCCTTAATTAATTTTTTAATACTGGGTGTGGAGTCCTCTGCACTATAGTTAGTGTCCATTTCTGCTGGTTCCCTCATTGGTCAACAAAAAATACAATGAAAACATAAAATGTACAAATACTTTTATTATTTTGATTATCGAATTATATATTTTAATCTTTTATTTTTAATTGAGTTAATTTTATTGTGTGAAGTGCGGAGAAAGTAAACTTTCACCGCACTTCTTTAGTCGACACAATGAAAGCTTCCTTTGTAGCTTGGAGTGAATTCAGGGCAATTATTGTAACAATTGTGAAGTGTACATATCTCAGAGTTTAGCTTTCATTGTGTGGAAGTGTGTGTTGCGGAAACACAACGTTCTCAAATAATGACAAAAGACCCCACCAAAAAAAACACAGACTCTGCTACTATGCAACGATCACCCATGTTTCAATATATTTCAAAATAAATACATTGAAATACTCCCATGAAGTTTGATGTTCGCCTTGCTAACATTTTTTTATTTAATTAGATATCATGTTTGAGTCAATACCATTAGTTATTTTTATTTTGATTATTATATTATTAAAAAAAAAAAAGATTTAGATGCATTGAATTTTATTTTATTTTTAGGCATTATTTTATTTTTATTTTTAATTATTTAAAAAAATTTAAAGATTTAGATTGCATTGATATTTTATTTATTATATAGGCATTATATTTATTACGTTTACCACTATCATACGAGGGCTGTTAATGCGCAAATTATTTTCAATTTATAAACAATATAACTTTAAAATACTAACTATATTTCACTTTAAAAAATACACAATAATATATAATGAAATCATTAAATAGAAATATAATATTAGAAAAAAATTAATCAAAACTTTAATAATTTGGTTAAAAGAAGTATTTAAAGCAAATATTATATATATTTCTAAATCTTAATTTTGTAATTCTATTAATAAAGCCACAATATTATAATTATTTTGAAATACATCTCAAACCATTTATATATTTATTTAATTCACTAAAATATATATATATATATATATTTCAAAATAAAATTTGACAATTTATCATTAAGATAACTATCAAATTTACATTTTTTCCTTGAGTTTAATTGGATATCAGGTTTGACATTGCGATCCGTATCAAGTTTTACATTCCAAATGTATACATATCTGTCAAATAATTATATAAATAAAATACGTCTTTCAGCCCATCATTCTCCTTTGTGACTTAAACAAATGCTTTATCCTCGTCATCGTCATCATTCTCCTTTGTGACTTAAACAAATGCTTTATCCTCGTCATCGTCATGGGATTGGAAGAATACTTCTTCCTATTTTGCCTGGCGATCAAATCCACATCTGCATTTTTCATTTCATAGCGACTTCCGATTTTCGCTGTGATCAAATCCATAAGCATCCCTGGGGCTCCACGCCATGAGCGGTTGTCATATCTATTACTCTAATCTAGTTAATTTGTAAGTAATAAAATATTATTTTAATTTAATATTAACTTACAATTTTATTTTTAAATATGATTAAATTGTGATCAAATCCATAACCATCCCGGGGTTTCACATCATGAGTGGTTGTCATATTTATCACTCTAATCTAGTTTTTTTTTTGTAGGCTAGGGCATGATTCTCCGATTTACATGTCCATTAATTACCTCTCAACGGGGGAAGGGTAGCCCAAGGTTTGAACCCAAGACTTCCGGTTCGGTGAGACTTCATTTCCATGGCCATTGCCGCTTGAGCTACCCCATGTGGACATCACTCTAATCTAGTTAATTTGTAAGTAATAAAATAATATTATTTTAGTTTAATATTAATTCACAATTTTATTTTTAAATATGATTAAATGATAATTAAATTTAATGAGCGGTTGTTCTTTGATCTTGTTAGAAGGTTTTGATGTCATAATTACTAATATTTAATATTGATTACTACTTTAATTATTAATATTAATTATGGAGGGGCACTTCGACACTTCCACTTTTCGCAGAATGAAAGCTTATTCCACACCTGGTAACAATTTTGGATTTCAGATATATCTTCCTATCTCTAGTGTTTATTTCAGTCATAGTTATGATGATTGAAATTTGAGTCTCAATATAGTTCTTATTGTTGTAACTATATTGCTTACTATTCAAGATTTCTCAAGCACTAAGATTGATTACTTTGTTCCGACTAAGTCTATTCACTAATTTAGTACATAATTATGTGATGATGTTTTGCATAAGTTTTTGAGGATATTCTTTGAGGTTTTATATTAGATCTAAATTTGTGTTATTGATTAAAATGAGAATGAACATTTGATAATAGTTTGGATATCATACATACATGTGCCAAGAGTACAACATTAACATAGTGATGGTCAATAAAAATTTTAATGAAAACACATAATGTGTGGCAACTTTCATTATTTTCATTATCATATATTTGAGTTCTATTTACTATCAAGTTCTAAACATGTTATATGTTTTAATATTTTAAATTTGTGTAGAGTGCAAAGGTGCGAAAGAAAATTTCATTTTGTTTCTTCCATACATGCACACTTTGCACCTCTGCACTCCACACAATGAAATCTTATTTCATAGCTCATAGAAATTGGATTGCAGATATATATTTTATCTATAGTATTTATTTTAATCGTAACTATGATGATTGGAATTTGAATCTTGATATAGTTCTTGTTTTTTTTTTTTCTGTGTAAAACTATTCTAATTATATTACAAAAACTGAAGCATTACATCAAAATTACACCAGGCCGAGGCCTTGAATCTCCGTGGAGAGTTCTCAGGATTATCTGTAAAAATGACCATTCCTAACCAGATTGCCGAAACAACTTTAAACCGACACAGTAGGCATTTCAGCCAACACGGTGGAAAATTGACACATATACACGTAGACTGTCATAATCGACTTACAGTGACCCATTGACACATGGACTTGCAGTGACACATGGATTAATACAGACACATAGACACGCATATATGCCGACACTTGGAAAAAGACTGAGAAGGGATGAACAGAGAACCGAGAGGGCTGCAACATTATTCTTCGTCTGTCTCATACGGCTCATCCTCCGTCACTAGCCGTGGTTCTTTTTTGTCTTCCTCCGTAGCTGGTTGAATTCCTCCTTCCGGCGTCTTGGCAGGCTGCATTGTCAAAGTTCCGGCTTCCTCTGTATGAGGAGGGTGCCGAAAATCCACCCTGGGCACCTCCATGTTCACCCTGGGCACCGTCAGACCTTCCCGTGTCCGGTGAACGTCACTGCAGTGCTCCACTGTGACGGATACAATCAACGTATTGTGCTCCAGAGTGCAGGGTATGCGATATTTAATCGCAGGATGCTCCAAATGCCCACAATCCCGGGGTTCTCCTCGTTCCTGGCTTATTTGCCGACTAATGGCTCGATTCAGGTTGCTGCCATGAACCAGAGGGTCATCATCAGAGGAAGCTGGTGGAGTGGCTCTCCTCTGTGTTGGAGGACGACCCCGAGAACCGCCCCTGCTCCTCGGCCCTCTGCGTTCGCCAGACATGCCTAAAACCCTCACCTGCACCTCTGCTGAGATTCTACACATGGCCAGAGTATGCTCTGGAGCTTTCAAAACCTGCTCATGTCTCTGCGCATAGTGCGAGAGAACCACACTCTTATAGAGCGTCATGATTTTCTGACCTGGAGGTTCATTAAATGGCGCCTAAACCCTGGCAGCCTTCCCCAAGAATGTCTGTGTCTTCATAAGTTCGTTTGAGGCCGAACAGACGAACGCCTGACCTGAGCTCCCCTGCGCATTTATGGTCCTGGCTTGTTGGTGTGTGGTGGCTTGTCCGGGATGACATCTGCCCATGTGACTTGCCACGCAGTACCTCATCTGCCATTTACTCCATTCTATCACCCGCATCCGGGGTTGATATAGTTCTTGTTACTGTAACTATGTTGCTTACTATTGAAGACTTCTCAAGCACTAAGACCTATTACTCTATTCTAATTCTAAACTTATTCACCAATTTTGTAGAGAATTCTATGATAATTTTTTGCATAAGTTGTGTAATTGATCACAATTAATTTCATATGTTAATATTACGACTAATCCTTAATTAATTTTTTAATACTAGGTGGGAATTCCTCTATATGACAATGAGTATCTGCCACTATAGGTTCTTGTACTGGCCAATAAAAAATCAAGTGAAAAAAGAAAATGTACAACTTTATTATTTGGATTATTGAATTATTTTTTTTATTCTTTTATTTTTAATTGAGTTAATTTCATTATGAAGCGTGTGGAGGAAGCACAATTAAGTCTTCTTTCATGCTCTGCACAATGAAAATTTTTGTCACATCTCCACACTTAGCACAATGAAACCTTCCTCTGCATCTCAGATGATCAGATTGAATGTGGATGTTTGGCAATAATTTTGTATGTAATACGTACATGTCCCGAGAATACAAAACTAACACGGTGCTGGTCAATGAAAAATTCAATGAAAACACATAATGTGCCACGACTTTTATTATTTTCATTATTGAAGCTTTGTAGTTCTATTTATTATAAAGTTCGAAAGATTGATCTGTTTTAACCTCTTAATGTTGCGTGGAGTATGGAGACATAGAAGAAGCTTTCATTGTGCTTCTTCCGCACCTTTGCACTACGGTAGGTCCGCACTTTGCACAACGAAAGCTTCTTCCATACCTTAGAGTGAAATTGATATATTAATTTTGCGGGACTTAAGTTTTTGTATATGCACGCACTTGTTATATAATATTGTTTGGTTCTTGTCTCACTTCCATTTAATCCAATTGCTTAACATAAATTTTAGATGTTAATAGTATCACTAAGATTTAATTAATTCTTTAATACTCGGTGTGGAGTCCTCTGCATCATAATTAGTGTCCTTCACTACAAGTTATTGTACTAATCAATAAAAAATCCAATGAAATTACATAATGTACAACAACTTTTATTACTTTGATTATTGAACTAAATGTTTTAATATTAAGCACAATGAAAGCTCTTTCCCCTCTTCTACACACCTCACAATGAAAGCTTCCTCCCCACCTCTGCACTTTACACAATGAAAATGTTTGCTGCAACCCCACACTTTGCACAATGAAAGAATCCTCCACATCTTAGATTGCATTGTGTGGAGTATGGAGGTGCAAAGGAAACTTTCATTTTTCTTCCTCTCCACGAGTGAAATTGATATATTAATTATGTGGGACTCGAATTTCTAGGTATGAACTTGCTCCTCCAACTTGCTTCTCCCTTCCATTTAATCCAATTACTTAATATGAGTTTTAGATGTTAATAGTACAACTAAGCCTAATTAAATTTTTGATATTTGGTTCTAAAAAAAAAATCCAATGAAAACACAAAATGAACAACATTTATTGTTATGATTATCAAATTATATGTTTTAGTCTTTTATTTTTAATTTAGTTAATTTTATTACACGCAGTGTAGACGAAACATAATGAAAGCTTCCTTGACACTCTACACATTGAAATCTTTTGCTGCACCTCCACACTCAGCAAAATGAAATCTTCTTCTGCATCTCAGATGCACAATGAAATCTTCCTTCACACTGTATATAATAAAAGATTTCACAACACCTTCGCACTTAACACAATGAAATCTTCCTCCGCATGTGAGACTGAATTTGGGGCAATTGTTATAACGATTGCATTAAGTGTTTTAATCTTAAGAAAAATGAAATCTTCGTCCCATCTTCTGCACTTCACACAATGAAAGCTTCCTCCCCACCTCCGCACTATGCACAATGAAAGTGTTTGCAACACCTCCACACTTTTCACAATGAAAGCTTCCTCTTCATCTCAAAGTGAATACAAGGAAATTGTTGTAACAATGGCAGAGTGTGCATATCTAAGGGTTTGGATTTCATTGTGCAGAGTGTGCATATCTAAGGGTTTGGCTTTCATTGTGCAGAGTGTGAAGGTGCGGAGGAAGATTTCATTTCGGTTCTTTTAGATGAGTAAAATTGACATATTAATTTTGTGGAACTTAAATTTCCAGGTATGAATTTGCTCACTGTCTCCATTTAATCCAATTTCTTGATATGGATTTTAAATGTTCATAGTAATACTAGGCCTTAATTGATTTTTTAATACTGGGTCTGGAGTCCTCGACATTGTAGTTAGTGTCCATCTCTACGGGTTTCCTCATTGGTCAATAAAAAATACAATGAAAACAAAAACTGTTCAACTACTTTTATTATTTTAATTATCAAATTATATATGTTAATCTTTTAATTTTAATTGAGTTAATTTCATTGTGTGAAGTGCAGAGAAAGCAAACTTTCACTGCATCTCTTCAGTCGACACAATGAAAGCTTCCTTCGCAGCGTGGAGTGAATTCGGGGCAATTGTTGTAACAATTACAAAGTGTGTATATCTTAGGGTTTAACTTTCATTGTGTGGAAGTGTGGCTTGCAGAAACACAACGTTCTCAAATAATGACAAAACATGAACCACACAAAAAAACACAGACTATGCAACTATGCAATAATTACCCTTATTTTAATGCCTTTTAATATATATTTTATTTAAATTTTTGTTTTTCAAGTTGTTTGTGATCCTCCAGGCTTGACATGTGGGTTGAGGAGCTGCAATCGAGGGGCATCTAATCTGTCAAAGTCACCCAGAGATGGCACCTGGCCTGGGCCACACCAGCCCTAAGCTAACTAAAATTTTTAGCACATCTCCTCCCCCTAGCACAAGGCACAACCACCCCTCATGAGGTTTGATCTTGGGTCACCTTGCTAACAAGATCTATCCTCAAGTGGTTGTGTTAGTGAGACTTGACAATTTAAAAGTTTACATTACATTAATATTTTTATTTAATTTAATTCTTATTTTTATTTAAAAGACATTACATTATATTACGTTACAATATAATATCTCTATTATACTGGATTGGAGAGTACTTCTCAATAGAAAGAATTTCCAAATTTATAAACAAATAACTTTAAAATATACAATAACTATATTTCACTTTTAAAAAGACCAACAAATAAATTATAAGTGAAAATTAATTAAAAAAATTAGATATTATAAAACAACTTACCAACAACTTCACAACAATTTCTTTAATATATATATATTATATATATATATATATATAATATATATATTTCAATTCGAAATAAAATTTGACAAGTTACCTATAGGATTGTATCAAATTTACATGACTTTTGTGATCCATATTAATAATAAATAAATTTCAATAATATGATTACTCTTAAAAACAATCTTAATATTATATTTATTTATTTAATTAACTAAAATTATATATATATAATTTTCAAAATAAAATTTGACATTTTCTCAATAAGATCACTATCAAATTTACATTTTTCTTTTCTTTAAGTTTAATTGGATATCAGTTTTGACATTGAGATCATTATTAAAGATACGTTTTCTAATATAAAATAGTTGCATGTTTTACGTTCCAACTGTATGCATATCTGTCGAATGATTATATAAATAAAATACGTCATGTATGACGTCAAATTCGAGACCTAGTCCCCCTTCGGCCAATGATTCTCATTTGTTATTTAAACAAATGTTTTATCTTCATCATGGGAGTTGAAGAATACTTCTTCCTATCTTCATCATGGGAGTTGAAGAATACTTCTTCTTAGTTGGAGTCTGCTAACGAGGTGGAGTCGTTAAAAAGAGGTCAGAATCTGGGCAAAAAATCTCAAAAAATCTTGAAAAGACAGTGTTTGAATCGTGTTTTTGATGGTGGAAATGGATTAAGCACCATAAAAAATGTCTAAGACACCTCAAATTTTGAAATTTAATAATTATAACTTAGATTTATAAAAATCCTTGCCAAATTTTCTCTAAATATAATCGGAATTTCCATAACTTTCCAAGCAATTCCTCTGGCTAGTTAGACTACGGCTTCCTATTTTGCCTGGCGATCAAATTGACATCTGCATTTTTCATTTCATCGTGACTCCCAATTTTGGCTCTGATCAAATCCATAGGCAACAAATAAATCCTATGCTATTGGGCTGTATTGAGCGGCGGTTGTATATGCCCATCGTTAGATTTCGGCCTTGGCAAAATCCAACAGTGGACATATACAACGGCCACTCAATTAAAGCTCGATAGCATAAAATTTATTTGTTGCCAAATCCATAAGCATCCCTGGCACTCCACATCATGAGCGGTTGTCATATCTATCCCTCTAATATAGTTAATTTGTAAGTAATAAAATATTATTTTAATTTAATATTAATTTACAATTTTATTTTTAAACATGATTAAATTATAATTAAATTTTATATGCATGATTTTAAAAGTCAGATGTCAATAGATACTGGATAATCTATAGGTATTAGATAACTATTATTAATAGCCTTAACGATAATGTAAATATTTGATGAATACTTGTCACATTAAAAAATGCAATTTATAAAACACACGTTGGCCAGTTCCGATGAAAAGAAATACGAGAGCTATTAGGAGGCGTATTTCTTCATTTTGGAGAATAAACAATTTAAGACTATGAGGGAAAAAAAATTACAATTTAGAAAAGAAGCGTTGACCTCTTTTGTAAATACGAGAGCCATTACTCGATGCGTCGTGTAGCATTCAGCAGAGTTAAGAATCTTCCTAGCATTTTCCAGCTATCATCCAAGGTTCTGAATGCATAGGGAGGCAAGCAACAGAGTTAAGAAGCTTCCTCGCATTTACCAGCTATCATCGAAGGTTCCTCGAAGACTACAGAATGTAGTAGAGTTAAGAAGCTTCCTAGCATTTACCAGCTATCATCGAAGGTTCCTGGAAGACTATAGAATGTAGTAGAGTTAAGAAGCTTCTTAGTCTTCCTTTGTTGCCACTCAGACGGTGTGTCTTTTTGGTTGGAAACTATTTGTATTTGTGCCAAGGAACCTGCATAGGGTTGTTTTTGGTCAGTTCAGCGGGAAGATGGGCTAGCGTTTGACTAAGCTCCTTGCCCTGCGAGCGGATGACACAACTGGCATATTCAATGACATGCACAGAAGTTTAAACAATTTGGGAAGCTATGTCATAAAATCGGGAGGATTTCACCGGTTGTCGGCAAAATTGTGAAGTATGTGGCATGTTTTAGGGCAAATCTTTCCACATGAATTCTAAAACAGTCTTTAAAGGATTTGACTAGGTAGGCAGTACGCTTCATAGAATTCTCCTTGGAAAGCCCACAATATTGGTATAGTTATGTGAAGACTTGCAAAGAATTCGAAAACCGATGCAATAAAAATAAGTGCGACACGATTCTTGCAATGAAATTTCTAGATGCGTAGGGGCATCCGGGGACGCGTTGTGTGGAATGCAGCAGAATTAGCAGTCAAGTGCAGACCAGACCAATTTTTTTTTTGTAAATGACCACATCCTTAACCCATCAAACTTTACGTTGCGCATTATCTTAACATTGTTTCTTGGTATTCATTGAACTCCAATGGCGCACTTAGTCCCTCATCATGATGATTCTACTTCCTCTTCCACTGCCTCTTGTTCTGCATCAGTTCCTTATGCTTCCTCATTCACTGCCTCCTTTTTTGCGTCAATTCCTTATTCTGTGTCAGTTCCTTGTGCTACCTCCTCCACTGCCTCTTGTTCTGCGTTAGTTCCTTATGCTTCCTCATCCACTGCCTCTTGTTCTGTGTCAGTTCCTTATGGTTCCTCCTCCACTGCCTCTTGTTCTATGTCAGTTTCTTATTTCCACTATGACGTATTCATTAATCTTTGTAATTAAAATTATTGTAGCCAAGATGTCAACACCTTCACTACCAAACTTTACAGTCTCTTCCAATCCCTTCAGTTGCATGCTCTTTTGAACAACCCAAACTTGTGAGACTTGCACGACAAGATTCCTCCAAAAATAGAAAACACTATTTTAGCCTCCTTTGCACACATCGCCATTTTATCTCCAAATTTTGTGCAATCAAAGTGTTGTCTTAATGAGCTTGTTCTCATGATTAAATCGACTGCAGAGTTGAAGACTACCACTATTCTCGTTTTTTACTACTCCAAACCTAGTGAGCTCAGGTGGACGGGCAAAGATAATAATCCACCCTGTGCTCAAGCCTTGTGCAACTATGAAAAGAAAAATCTATATGATACAGAGACAATTAAGGAGTGGAGACATGCTCTACACAATGTTGCAGAAATTAGTGGTTTCGCTGTGGATGAGAATCATAGGTGAGCATCCTGCTATCCAAATCCAATTTAGTTTTCTGTAGTTATCCATTTCTCTCTATTTATTTAACTCTATAAATGAATGAATGTATATGCAGAGACGAAGAAGAGATATTGAATAAGATTATAGAAAGTGTGTTCCAAGACTTTCCTTATGGTCCCCGTTACGATGTTTTTCTAAATCATCACGAACCTGATGTGAAAGTGACCTTTTCCAACGCTCTTTACAATAGCGTTGTTTCTTGTGGATTTAGAGTTTTTCTGGACGAACAAGAATTCGTGCGGGGACTGAATATTACTCCTCAAATACAGGTCGCCATTCAATTCGCCCATGTCAATATTGCTATTTTTTCTACCCGCTACGCACAATTTTGTTGGTGCCTTGAAGAACTCAACCTCATGATGAGGTCAAAGAATACCATTCTTCATGTTTTTTATGAGGTCAAGCTTTCTGATTTGCAATTCCCTAAACGTGGAGTGTATGGTGAACCCCTGCTCAACCAGAAAAACAATGATCGATACGATCCACAGACTCTTCAGGATTGGAGAGACGCTCTTTTCTGAGGTCGGAAAACTCCTTGGTCAAGAGCTGGATGGGTGAAGATTTTCTCCTATTCCCAAGCCATCTTAGTTTTAATTTTCAATTGGTTGGTGCATCAAACTTGCACAGTTCACTAATTATGTTACTCTTTCCACGAAATATTCAGGAACAATGACGACCTGTTGACAAAAATTGTGGAAACCGTAAAAGAAAATCTTGCAAAACGATTTGAAGTCATTTGAAGCTCGGACCTGCAAAATGTGTTGAAAAGTGTTCTAAAGGAAAATGCCATGAAAGTAGTTGTGAACTGTGAAACAAATGTTACGAAACAAGATGTGAGCCATGAAGCATTTGTATGGAACAAGTTATGAGCCATGAAGCAATTGTAACGAAACAGGTCATGTGTAAGTAAACGCTCCTCTTTGGCTTAATCTTTATTCATTTTCATGTTTTTGAATATTTATAAAGTTTCAATTATTTTTAGCTATGTTTATTTTAGATAAAGTTTGAGATAAATTTTCAAAGAGAAAGAAATATCTAGGGTCATTTTTTATTAGAATAATGGAAAAAAAATTAGAGTTTTATTATTAGCATTTTCTTTTGTTTTGTTAAGATTGTTAAAATTTCAAATCCTATTCATGAAGAGATTCAAACTCAATCACTTTGCAACACAATGTATTTAAGTGTTTTGTGCTCGGATGAATGCAACGTGTGAGTGCAGACAGTTGTATTCACATTCAACGTTGTGTCCCCTGAGAGGTGCAAATCTATTTTTCAATTACTTTGCCTTCCATTACATTTTGGGTTAGTATCAAAGACACCTACCAAGAGTGAGGTGGACTTTTTAATTTTAATCACAAGAGACAGTGAGCATTGAATTGTTGAACCCATACTAGAGAGATAGTTGCAAACTGAGCGAAGGTTTGATTGGTGTAAAAGTGGAATGGTGGACCACTATACTCGTGTTGTGTATTTCACCTAAATGAAAAGCATTTGCTGCCAAAGAAGCGATGATGGGGTGGGCCCCCATTGATCTCTCACAACTCCATTATCTTGATAATCACAAGTTAGCGAGTAACACCATGAGCTAGAGAGTAGATATTACATGTGGAGGATCTGATTAAGATTATCCAAGAACATAGCAGTGAGCTTGCATGGAGTTTGAAGGAGACTTTGCATGTTGAAGTTGTGGAATGTTTAGCGTGGAGAGTAAACAACTATGGAGCTTTTTGCTATCAATGCCATGGAAACTTACGTGAGCATGGAGCATGAGCTATTGTGGAACTTGTAGCTGTGTGGATGTCCAACGGAAGTGTAAATGTTTGAGAGCCTAAACAATCTGAAATTTATTACTGTTCGTTGGTTTGTAGAGATGTTCAAGTGAGCTATGAGTGATGTAGGAGCTGCGTGGTTCACATTGTGCCAAGTGAGTACCGCATGAAGCTGTTTTTGGGGGCAACTAAGTGTATGATTATTGAGTAAGGAGCTGTGTGATCCAATTGTGCCATAAAACATGTGTAGACTGTTGGAACATTCAATGTTGTGTTGAGTAGCTTGTGGGGACCATGCCAGCTGAGTTCTTTTGTTTGGCTGAGAATTTTGGGAGACCGTTCCACTTGTGTGTGAGACTTGGAGACCGTCCTAGGTATGGAGAGGTGTGCTGGCTTGTGAGTTGAAAACGTGTTAGCTATCAGTGCTACATTCTTTTATCCAATGAGTTGTGTGCTGCAAAGTGCAGATTTGCTATAGCCTGGAACATGGGGTAAGCCATGACCTTGTATGGAAGAGCTCACGTCTTTAACACATTGATTGTTTCTTTGAAGGAGAGTTTGTTGCAATGCTAAGTGGTGTGTTGCATGCTTGGAGGAGTTGATGTGTGGTAAAAGTTGTGTTTTTAGTTTCCTTTTTTTCTAGCTTGAAGGAATTGTTGAAAAGGTGTGTAAAACAAAATTCAATGGCTAACCTTTTGGCAGAATTTTATCTAACTGAAGCGGCAAAGTTAGATAGTGCTAATTGGGAGAGGTGTGAAACTAAGGAAATGGTATTGATGAGAATTTCCCTAAAGTAAAACATTATTCCTCATATTCAAGATTGGACAACACTCAAAGATTGTATGAGTGAAGGATATAAATTGAGTCCTCTATAAAGAGTAAGCTCATTTCCAATAAGATGGGAAAAAATGAAAGCATTAGTAATTTTATTTTGAGAATTAAATATCTTAAAGATAAGTTTGGATATATAGGAGAAACAATATATAACACTACTCTTGTAATTATAACCTTAAATAGAATTTTAGATGAGTACCAAATGTTTATTACAGTTCTTGCAGCAAGGGAGAAAGATCCCATTTTTTATGAGTTGGCAAGTCTAGTTATGCAAGAGGAAGAAAGCTGAAATAAACTTGAACCTCAAAGTTTTGATCTGGTGCTAATGGTCAAAGGGAAACAAGCTTTCATGGTCAAAGGGAAACAAGCTTTCAGAGGAAAGCAGTGGGAAGGAAGCAAAGGAGGAAAGCCACCACATGGGAAGTGATCCAGGTGGATATTGGTGGCCACCTGTCTATTCCACTTGGACCCTAACCATTGTTTATTTTAGTATTTCATTTTCATTAATTGTAGCACAATTTAATATTTTTGGCAGTTTTCAGGTCCTGAACTTCCGAAGCTGTTTTGAGGCCCTAAATGACGTTTTTTTGGAAAATCACAAGTGGCGAACGTAAGGTTTTAACTAAACATTCTTTGTCAGTGGTTGTATTCCTCAGGTAGATCTTTCTAATGAGGTATCGTGTGTGTCAAATGGAGATCAATGCCAAAGTTATGACCCTGGGAAGTTGATGTGCGAATTTACCCCAACAGGGCCCATAGTTTGGCGTTTCATCTCTTAGGGTTAGGCTTTTGGATGTTTGTAATTTTCCATCCGCTAAATTTCTTCTCAAAGATAAGCTACCATCGCCTGAGCTCATTTATTTCCATTCTGTATGTAAGCATATTTCAGTTCTTTGATATTAATGAAATGAAGTTTTATTTGTACCACATCTCTTTGTTTCTGGTTATATCTTTAATTTGTTGTGTTCCTGTTTCAATTTGAATCAGTGGTATCAGAGCAATTTTCTCCTTATCGATCCTTCTTTTCATCTCCCCAACAAGGTCATGGTATAAGGATTTACGTCTTGATCTCGTTGAACCTTTGCAGGATCAGCCTCGCAAACCTCGACGGTCGCCCATAGGGGAAGAAAAGAAAGACATTGGAGCAGGAGATCCTATCAAAATATTTCTCGAGGAGGTCCTCGAGAAAAAAAGGAACACAATGATGGATAACTTTGCACAGATCCTTCAATAGTTTCCCACCAGCGGTCCATCCACATCCAACAACCACTCTAGAGGCACCACTCATTTTAAAGTACAACTAAACTTTGACATTCCCATATTTGAGGGCCAAATAGATGCAGGCGTTGAAGATAAATCATTAAATCTGTTAGAAGGATATTTTTCTGTTCATGATTTTTCTAAATTTTTCTCTTTTCAAAGCCGAACCCCACGTCAAGGACTAGTGGGAAACCTACTATTAGGAGAAGAATGAAAGTACACCCTCACTGTTTTTAGTGGCACTCTCTTGGAATTCGTTCCGGGAAACCATCAAAGAGCCATACTAACCTGTCGGGAGCTATGAGTATAAATATATAAAGTGGACCATGTTGCAGTAGGGAAGGGACCAAGACGTGCCAGAGTTTACCAATGTTTATCTTACCCTTCACACGAAGTTGGGTATCAAGGATTCTGAGAAACATTTGGTACTCAAGTACCACGACTACCTACACAGGTACATCCACGATGAGATTGATCTGGATTTAAACAGGCACGTAACAAATTACAGAGGTAACCATAAACACAGATATGCAGCGAAAATAATACTTCATTTCATTAATGTAAAATACTTGTTGGAGAGGTAAATCCCCTCTACGGATAGAGGCGATCCCTACTAGCCCAGAATGGGTCTAGCAACAATCAAACAATGCTATCACACAAGTTCCTAATTGCAAATAAAGAGTAGGTGATGAAGACCTACTTG
>APFE030220563.1:34100-75800 GCA_000404065.3 Pinus taeda
AACCACACCAGGAGGAATCACCCAACCTTAATGTGAGAACAAAGGTGACTAGGTTTAACGATGTCGGAGCACGTCTCTAGCCTAGACCTCTAGAATATTTGCGCTATGTTCCAATGCATTTTTAAGTTAATTCGGTTTATTTTATGGTTGATCTTTAGTTAAGTTTCAGTTTAAGGCCCTACCGTATGTGATCTTCCACAATCTCCTAGATGCAAGCTACATGCGAAAGAAAGCCATTTCGTTCAATGAATACTAACTACGAGAAGGTTAAGAGTTTCAATCAAACAAAATGAACTCAATCAACCAAACAACCTAATGTAGCTAATGGCAAATAAACAAAACTTTTTCTTTTCAATAATGCAAATGATGAAAAGTTCTATCCCATTCACTATTAAATGCAAAAGAGATTATTTGATTCCTTTCTACAAGCACAATGCACTAGAATGAATTTTGAAAGATAACAACACTGAGCAAAGAAACAAATTCACTCAATGAAGGCACAATGAAATCCCAAGACACTAAAAAAGTTCTCCAAATCAAAAGGAAAGCAAGGCTTCGCACGAGCTATGTGATCTAAGCTCAAACAAAGCTATAATGAAATCCAAGCAAACAAGGGCAAGTTGTTCGGAAATCACTCAAAAACACTTCAACAATCACTGAAGAAAATGTGAAAAGCAATCACAAGGTTAACTGGATAATCACAGAACCCAAAACTCCCATGGGAGGCTCGACACACACGACCACTAGATGTCCTAGGGTTGAGGTGTGAAATCGGTGGAAAGAGGCGAACACCCGGAGGACAAAGGTTGCAAACCAGTCAAACAGGGCTTAAACACACTCCAGCAACTGAAAAAGAGGTGGCAGAATACAAATCCAAGCTTAGACAGCAAGCAAAACAAGTGGACCAAAAACTACACAGCCTGGCGCGACTGTCAGGCTACAACTCGTGCTAAACAGGGATTGGCGCGGGTTGTCAGTTAGCAACAAGGGCCACTAGCGCGATTGTGAAGGCAAAAAGCGCGCTAACAAAGTTTGCTAATTTCAAAAGAAAAATATGCAGTCCAGGGCTTGGGTCACAAGCCCGAAGCAAGTCAAAAAGCACAGGGGCAGCAAGAAATTCAATTCCAAAGGCTTATCTAAGCAAGCAAACAAAAGAAAACAAAAGAGGCAAGACAAGCTCCAAATTGTTTAGTTTGTAAACCAAACCGGAGATCGACTGAAGCAGTTTTGATCTACTTCACTACTGCAAAGAAATAGTGTTTCGAAGGCTATCTGGCCGTGTTTCAGAGTCCGTCTAAGTTTAAAAATCAAAACAACAAGCTAAACTCCCCAGTGGAGTCACCAAATTGTTGGAGAGGTAAATCCCCTCTACGGATAGAGGCGATCCCTACTAGCCCAGAACGGGTCTAGCAACAATCAAACAATGCTATCACGCAAGTTCCTAATTGCAAATAAAGAGTGGGTGATGAAGACCTACTTGGGATCCAACGCTTTAGTTTGTAGAAGAGGTGTCGCCCGCGTTCCTTTGCCTTGGCCGGTCACGATCCTCCACTATCCACGTGAATGGACACTTGCGCACAAAGAGAACAACACAAACACAAGTGTGAAATCTAATATATGCAATTATACATCAGTCAGGAAAGATATAATTCAACATCAACCATTAAAAGTACAACGAGAATGGAACCATAATGATAGTCATCTATTATTGATAATTCAACAAAGGAGAATACAACCAGCATCCTGACGTCAAGTCCTCCTTTGGCTGGGTGCTCAGCTACACAAGTCTTGCAAAAGCTTGAAGGGGTGAGGGACAAGCTCTCTCTCTCTTCAGTGACAAAGTCTCCTTACTTAGGGAAATCCTTATGGATACAAAGAAGGCTTCTTGCAACTCCAACCTTTTGATATCTTCCTTTCAGCACAAATATTGCCACAAGAGTCAAAACTTTCAGAACTAGAACTAGCTTGCTCAAGCCATAGGGACAAGATTTTATAGAGGAAAAGGAACAGATAAGGTTAATCCCCCACAATCATGGATTTGGCTTCATCACTTGGAAACTTCCATGGAATGGTGGCAAACAACTTTCCATCCAAGGAGATTCGAAGCCAAACCATCCTCACTCAACTTGGAATCAGTTTGGTGAATGAGGTGGACAGAACCTTCGGAGGTTTGAGTGGTTGAAAACTTTGCCCAAAATGGTTGGCGCGATTGCGACTCTGGGATAGAGTGCTAATGGCGCGCCCTCTCATTAGGATTTTCCCCATTGGCGCGGGCATAACACAGGGCACCAACGCTAATGAAAAAAGCGTTATTTTTAAGGGCAATGAGCAGGAGATGTCTTAAGGGCATATGAAGCTCATGTTTAGAGGTAAATAAGGCAAGTGCTTTCAAGTCTTGTCACTTCTCACAAGTCCCGGAATGGGTCCTCCAAGATGTAGGAGAGGGGTAATAGGGACGGTGACAAATGGTGACAAATTACTGTGTAACACTGTCTATGAACAACAGTTGGATTGCAGACAGAAAAGGATAGCTTGTGAGCTAATTATTTTTGTAATCTGAACATATTTCCACTTGTATGATAATACAAATATTGGGGCTTTAGGTTGAGGCTTTCCCCAGGTTATTATTCTGTGTTCATGTGTGATTAATTTCTCATTCTTAGTTATATGTGTTCTATTTGATCTTGCTCATATTCGATTAAGCTTCTGCAAGTTTTATTGTAGAAGTAGATCATGTATTTTGCTTTAGTATATTGCATTATCAGGTGATCTACAGTGGGAATTTCTACATGGTATCAGAGCAAAAGTGATCAAAGTGAAGAACAATATACGAGAAGGGAGAAGTTTGAAGTTTGAGGTTCCTGAATATAGAAATCGAGTTCTCATCACATCTCAGTTTCACCAATGGTGTTCAATGGTTTAAGACTCGAGTATGCCCTTGATGGAAACTCAAATTATATAGCCTCGAAGGATCACATGGAAGAAGTATTAGAAGATAACGGTCTAAAGGACTTCATTGATAAAAAAGTCCCCAAGTCGGTAATGGCTAATGCTACAGAATTGGCAGAATGGAAGAAATGTGTGGCTAGAGCAAGGAGAATCCTTCTGGAGGGAGTTCGAGATCACATAGTCTTGAGTCTCCATGGGAAGGAGACACCATTTTCAATGTGGAAAACATTGAAAGATATATATTAGAACAACAGCAATCAAAGGAAGCTAGCACTGAAAGACAAGCTTTGGAAAATCAAGTGTGAAAAGGGCGACATGATCTCTACATATCTGAACAAGCTCACCACCTACAGGGATGAGCTTGGAAGTGTAGGGATCACGACAGCCGATGATGACATGGTGATTCTTACTCTCCTCGATCTTCCTAAGAGCTGACATAGCTATCACGACTCTGTAAATGGAAGAGAGAAATTTCTAGATTGGGAATGGCTTTGGTCGGATCTGATGCAGGAGGAGATAAGAAGAAGCACTAGAGATGGTTCTTCATCCAAGGAGGATGAAGAAAAATGCACCTTAGCAAGTAAGGTGAAGAAAGGGAAGGAGAATGTTTCTCATCCCAAATCGAGTTCTTCCCATGGTGGGAAGAAGTTTGACAAATCAAAAGTGCGATGCTTTCGTTGTCATGAGGTGGGCCATTTTGCTACAAATTGTCCACTGAAGAAATCCAAGATGGGATCCAAGGAAGGATCTGATGGTGAGGCACTGGCCTCACAGTTCAAGTTGGATTTCACCCTCTTCGCATGCATGGTTTCATCCATGGTGGGAAGTGGTTGGTTTCTTGACTATGGAGTTTCTTTCCACATGATTGACAACAAGAGTTTGTTCAGTACCTTGGAGGAGAAAGATCTCTAGATACTCATAGTGATGTGTAATGATGAAAAGTATAGTGTCTCAGGTGAAGGCACGATTGTTTTTCAGAGGGAGCATGGAGTTTGCATTACCTTGACCAATGTCATGTATGTACTAAGATTGAGGAAAAATTTGGTGTCGATCGCAATGCTGGAAGACAAAGACCATGATGTAGTCTTCAGTAAGAGAAAGGCTTTCCTTCGACACATCACCACGAGACAGGTGAAGCAGATCGGTTCACGAGTCAAGAACCTGTATGCTCTTAAGGTTCAAGATGCATGCAAAGCCTTGAGGATCAAGGCAATTGATGGAGACTTGGTGGTTGAGAGGGAGAGTACATTACCTCTCAACATGTAGCGCCAGACGAAGTCTCAGACAATTTTGGAGGAGCCACGATTGGTGAAGTAGCTTCAGGAGGTTGTGGAGCAGTCACAACTAGAGAAGCCGAGAGGAGATCAAGTAGAGACATATACTCATGCAGAGACCTCCCATAGGGGGGAATTTCGAGCCAAGTGGGTAGAGGGATCACATGCATCTATACCTCTAAGTCGGAGGTGGGGCAATGTGGAGTGATAGTCCCAAGAAGGTTGGAAGAGGGGCAGGATCATTGAGGTACCCAACCTCTTTGATTAGACCTTGCTACAGGAGCCCCGATGATGACTAGCAAGACTAGTTGAGTGGGCAGAGACGGATGCGAATGGAGTGGCAGAGAGAGCTACAGTGCATGAGTCCCAAGACAGCACAGAGCTAACATGTTGCAGCAATGCGAGAGGCATAGGAGTGTTGCACCAGTACGGGATAGCACAGAGAGGTGTGAAACAGTGTGAGATGCATGGAGTGTTGCAGCAGCTCAAAGGTCATAGAGGGAGCACTTGTCAGTGGCAGAGGAAGCTTCAGCATTAGAGGATGTTTCTAGCCCAACAGGGAGGTGAGTTGGGATATTTTTTTGTTCTTAGAGTTGCTAGAGCTAGAACACTTGGGAGAAGTGTTGCATGCAGAACATTCCAAAGGTTCAGGATTGGGTTCGAGTTGAATGCCTTTCTTGTTGAGAGGGAGTGTTGAAAATAGCAACAAGAAATGCTAAAAGTGGAAGTGCTAAAAATAGCACTGCTCTAAATAGAAGTTTGGGTACCAGTGTTGGACATAGCAACAAGGAATGAAAAATGGAAGTGCTAAAAATAGCATTGCTATAAATAGAATTTCGGGATACATTCCAATTTTAGTTAGTCCCTAAACTAAAATTGAGAATTAAAATTCGAATTTGATCTTAGCAGTTGTTTGTAAAATAATTAATTAATTCATCTTGAGTTAATTAGTTGGAGAAAATCAAACATGAAGTCTATGTGAGGACATGCAATAGAGTTCCCTTTGATTGAGGAAGTTATCCCTTAATTAAAGAGATAAGGATGAGTTGTATTTGATTTGTAATTAGTTAGCTCAATTAACTGAGTTAAGTCCAGTTAAATTAGTTCCAAACAGTTGGAGGAACTAATTGTGAGTTTAGTCAGTTAATGCATGCATGCAACTAGTGTTCTCCAGATAACAGAATATTCTCTCATAAATAACTCATGCATGTTAGTTTAGAGAAAGACCCATATCAGATTAAAGGAAGGGACAGTGTACTATCAACTAGAGGAATTTTCCTATAAAGGAAACTCATCCATGCATAAGGAATTATCTCCTTCAGGATTGCGTAGTTAAATTAGAGGTTAGTGAGTGTGTGAAGAGGCCAATTCACACAGGTGGCAGCACTGGACCCCAAGGAAAACTGCACAAGGAAATAAGAGGCTTCAAGGGAAGAGGAGAAGGTTTGTGAGAAGTCTTTGACTATTTATGAGCAACAGTTGGATTGCAGAGAGAGTAGGATAGCTTGTGAGCTGATTCTTTTTGTACTCTGAACATATTTCCACTTGTATGATAATACAGAGATTGGGGCTTTAGGCTGAGGCTTTCCCCAGGTTATTCTTCTGTGTTCATGTGTGATTGATTTCTCATTCTTAGTTATATGTTTTCTAATTGATCTTGCTCATATTCGATTAAGCTTCCGCAAGTTTGATTGTAGAAGTAGATCATGTATTTTTCTTTAGTATATTGCATTATTAGGTGATCTACAGTGGGAATTTCTACAAAACCCAAATTCCAAAGTCTGTAGTCAAAATGGAAGATCTCTATGATTTGAAAGACAGATTTAAGAAGGTTACCAACTCCAAGACTTAGAGTTCTAATTTGAGATTTGAAGTGATAAACCTAGGTACATCTGAAAAACCTCAAATTGTCAACCTAGGTCTTGGTTTATCATCTGAAGAAAGGATATCATTCATCAAGTTGTTGAAAACATGTAAAGGTGTCTTTTCCTGGGATTATTCATATCTCAAGACCTATGATACCTCTGTAATTCAACATGCTATATCGATGAACTCTAATGATAAACCAGTTTAGCAGAAGCTTAGAAAGATTCATCCAAACCTTGAAAGCCAAATCAAATCTGAATTGAACAAACTTCTGAAAGAAAAGATAATCTTCCATCTTAGACACTCAAAATGGGTACCAAATATGGTTCCTGTCAAAAAAAGAATGGAGATATTAGGATTTTTATTGATTTTAGGAACTTAAACAGAGCTTGTCAAAAGGATAACTTTCCTTTGCCTACCATGGAGCAAATATTGCAATTAGTTGTAGGTTCTAAGCTAATGTCTTTTCTAGATGGATTTTCAGGATACAATCAAATTCTTGTACATCCAGATGATAGATTGAAGACAACATTCAGGACCAAGTGGGGGACATACCTTATCAGAAGATGCCTTTTGGACTCATCAATGCAGGTGCTACATTTCAACGTGCCATGGATATTGCTTTTAAAGTTCTGATTAATAAATCAATTGTTATTTACCTAGATGACATTACAATCTACTCTAGGAACATAAACAATCACTTGAATGACCTAAAGTATATTTTTGAAAGATGCAAGAAATATGGCATTTCTTCGAATCCGAAAAAGTCATACTTTGCTTTAGCAGAAGGCAAGCTTCTCTTATTCATAGTGTCAAAGAAAGGAATTTATATTGATCCTAATAGAATCCAAGAAATTGAAAAGGTTCCTCTCCCACATAATAAAAAGACCATGCAAACATTCCTAGGCCAGATTAATTTTGTAAAAATATGTGTTCCAGATTTTTCACAGATTGTTCTACCTCTTCAATCAATGATAAGAAAGAATACAGTCTTCAAATGGGGTAAATATGAAAGGGAGTTGTTTGAGATAATCAAAAAATCCATTATCAATGCTCCTTCTTTAACAACTCTAGATTTTCTTAAACCTTTTGTATTGTACACATTTTCATCTGATACATCATATGCAGCAATTTTAACACAGTTGAACGATCAAAACATCGAGGCACCTATCTCTTTTTTCAGTTCCAATTTATAGGGTGCCGAGCTAAACTACTCAGCAATTGAGAAATAAGATTTTGCTGTCTTTAAAACCTTGAAACATTTCAGACCTTTTCTCCTCAAAACTTATACAAAAATAGTAGTACCTTACCCTGCAGTAAGGCAATTATTGATTCAAAGAGAAGTGGAGGAGAAAAGAGCTAATTGGGTCATTTCACTTCAAGAGTATGATGTAGAAATCTAGCCAACTAAGATCATGCTGGCTTGTATGGGCCTGACCCAAGTTTAGAGGTGATTTATCCAAACAAATCCTGGTACTATTGGCCCTTTCGGTAACAATCCACGGAGCACGGACTGAGGTCTCACCCGAAGTAGTATGGGAGGGTGCTAGAACTAGGTTTCCACATCCTAGGGATGTCTGATGAGCTCTGGAAATCCACGGTTTGACCCTACGTGCATGTCGCTATGCACATCTATTAGTCCCTCACAACCTCTGATGCTACCTTCATGCAGTCCTACTCAGGGCGCGATCTGTATTATTATCCACACTCCTTACTATTAACCTATTGTTCTCTGATTACTTAACTTATCTATGTAAGTCTAGTGATATTTAATAGTATATTCAGCATTCATATAAGTGCGCACAATAAGAAAAATAGTATAAATGCATAAAACGTAATACAAAAGTAGATACACAGAAATTGGAATCAAATTCTCTTTATTATTCTTTGTTTAAGGTTATAGACCCAACACCGCCCTGCACAGCTAGCTACAGGGGTCCGCACACTCATATGCGGACTCTATTAGGCCTCTGTGCACTCAGCTGCAGAGCCTCTTCCTACTACTACAACCCAAAGCACTTAGACTCTTACTCTATGATCAAACTATTCGTATTCATCTCTCGTTATCTCTAATTAGCTATCTTTACAACTTAGAGCCTCGCTCTATTTATACAATCCCATGGTCCGTGAACCATGGGTAGGCTGACATGACATTACAATACTTAGGGTGGGAAACCCTATGACTCAATATACATTTCGTGCTATGCGCCTACAATTCGCAAAGTCTTACAATACATTTAAGCAAAACTTGGGCTTTGAGCCCCAAAACATGTTGTGGGGGGATCTTATGCCCAAAAAGCCCCCAACACAAACATCGTGACTGGCCCTCGAGTCACTCTATCGGTGCAGCAATCTTGGCGCGGAGTCCCTCCAACCAGTCTGGAATGGCCAGAATGTCAGCGGCACACTGAGTTACTGCCTGTTGTACCTAATGCATTCTTGCTTCTGAATCATCTGTGTCTGAATTGTGTCCTTACCTTGGTACTGGCATCTGCTGTGTGTGTTTAGTCCCACGCCCTTGTTTGGTTCCTCAGGTCGTGAAGACTGTGCTTCGGCCAGTTATTCAGATAGTCAGCGCACCTGTGTAGGGCCTCAAGTGACTGACGTTTACTTTTCCTGGGAAGGGTTCTCCATTTAGTTTGACTAGCTGGATCACGCCTCTGTCTGTGACCTCCTTAACCACATATGGTCCCAACTAGTGCATTCTGAATTTTCTTAGAAATTTTTCAAACTTACTATCATACATCAGCACTAAGTCATTTTCCTTGAAGGTGCACAACTTGATATGGCGGCCATGCCAGGCCTTTTCATGTTGTTTTTGTACCTGCTGATGAAATCTAGCCAGAAACCATTCTTCCTCGAGTTCTTCTAATTACGCGAGCCTTTCTTCTAGGGCTTCGCAGTCCGTCATGCCTGTGAGTGCTACTATTCGTAGACTAGGTACGATGTATTCCATCGGCATGACAGATTCCGTGCCATAGACTAACCAAAAAAGTGTCTGTCCTATCAATTCTTGCACATTGTCCTGTAAGCCCATAATACGACAGGTAACCACAGGTCCTAGTGGTTTTGCTATGTTTTAAATACTTTGGTTAGCACAGTCTCCACTATTTTGTTGAATACCTCTATTGTCCCATTAGCTTGTGGGTGGTACGGTGTACTTTTCTGATGATACACCTGGAACTCTTCTATGAGTGCGTTGATAGTTTCATTCAGGAAATGTGTTCCACGATCACTCATTAAGATTTTCGGATAGCCAAATTGTGTCAACATGTTTTCGAACAAAAACTTCGCAGTCGTAGCAGCCATGTAGTCTTTGACTGGCTGCACTTCTGCCCATCGTGTCAAGTACTCCGTCGCGGTGATGATGTAGCACACGCCCATCTTTCCCTGAGGTTTGATCAGTCCCACAAATTCGATTGCCCATTTTTCAAACGGTTATAGTGTCATTTGTGGATTTAAAGGCATCTCGTCCATTCATGATGGTTTTCCAGTCCTTTGACATATATCGCAGGCCTTATAGTGTGCTTTCGAATCCTAGTGCAGCGTTGGCCACCATAACCCTGCGCGAAGAATATTCTGTGTAGTCGTGCGTCCTACATAGTGTCCTCCTGCAGTGCCCCCATGTGCTTTTGCGAGGATCTAACCTCGTTCAAATTCAAGTATGTATCTTCGCAATATCCCAACAATAGAACCATTTGTTGGCTTGTATGGGCCTGACCCGGGTTTAGAGGTGATTTAGCCAAACAAATCCCAATACTACTGGCCCTTTCGGCAACAGTCTACGGAGCACAGACTGAGGTCTCACCCAAAGTAGTATGGGAGGGTGCTAGAACTAGGTTTCTGCACCCTCAGGATGTCTGATGAGCTCTGGCGGTCTGCGGTTTGACCCTACGCTCATGTTGCTACGTGCATCTATTAGTCCCTTGCAACCTCTGATGTTGCCTTCGCACAGCCCTACTCGGGGCGTGATCCATATTATTATCCACATTCCTTACTATTAACCTATTTTTCTCTAATTACTTAACTTAACTGTGTAAGTATAGTGATATTTAACAATATATTCAGCATTCATATAAGTGCACACGATAAGAAAAACAGTATAAATGCATAGAACGTAATACAAAAGTAGATACACGTAAATTGGAATCAACTTCTCTTTATTATTCTTCATTTAAGGTTAGAGACCTAACATCGCCCTACGCACTCAGCTGCAGAGGTCTGTGCACTCAGCGGCGGACTCTACTAGGCCTTTGCACACTCAGCTGTAGAGCCTCTTCCTACTATTACAACCCTATGACTCAATATACATTTCGCGCTTCGCGCCCACAATTCGCAGAGTCTTACAATACATTTGACCAAAACTTGGGCTTTGAGCCTCAGAACATGCTATGGGAAGATCCGATGCCCAACAAATCTTTAGGGGCCAAGTTTTTTGTAGGATGCTACTGGAGCTTCCCGCTTATCAATAGAAGAAGACCAAGGTAATGAAGTGCAAATATAAGAGGTAAGCCTCAACACTGCACAATCACAATATGTTGATTTGAAGTTTTATTTAAAGAATGGATATGCTCTTATGCATCTCAATTGTAAAACAAAGCATGCTTTAAGGTTGAAATCAAATCAGTATGAATTAATTGATGATGTATTATTTAGAAAAAATTATGATTCGGTATTATTAAGATGCCTAGAAAAACCTGAAGCTGAAAAGGTTATGCAGGATCTACATGACGAACCAGCTAGAGGTCATTTCGGAGGAAAAACCACAACTCATAAAATACTACATGTAGGCTATTATTTTCCAACATTATTTAAGGATGCACATTACTATGCAAGAAAATGAAAAACTTGTCAAACTCCAGTAGGAAGAGAAAAGAAACCAACATTCCCTTTGCATCCAGTGAATATCCAACAACCATTTGAACAATGGGGATTATATATAATTGGTGAGATTGTTCCTAACTCTTCCAAGCATCACAAGTACATCCTTACAGCTACTGATTATTTCACAAAATGGGTAGAAGCTATCCCACTAAAGGTAGCTAATACAAAAAGTATTACATAATTTATTGATCAATACAAAATCAACAAGTTTGGCCTACCCACATCTTTAATGTTTGATAATGCGTCTTATTTTTCTAGAAATACTATGGTAGAATTTTCCTTAAAAAGAGGTTTTAAATTGAAGTATTCAGCCAAATATTATCCACAAGGTAATGGATTAGCTGAATCAATAAACAAAAACCTTATCAGAATCATTAAGTGGACTATAGACCAAAATAATAGGAATTGGCACAAAGCATTGACATTTGCTCTTTGGGCAGATGGAATAACACAAAAGGCCTCGATCAGTTCTTCTCCTTTTTCTTTAGTTTATGGAAAAGAAGCAGTTCTCCCCACAAACATAGCAATCCCATCTCTCACAGTAGTGCAATTTATTAATGAAAATCCTTCCTCTTCTCTTCAAGCAAGACAATTTCAGATCCTTACGCTTAAAGAAGAAAGTGAAAATGCCAAAGCTACTCATTCCCATTATCAACAATTGGTCAAAGTCTCTTTTGATACAACCTCTACCAGTCATAAAACCTTTGAAGTAGGTGATTTGGTTTTGAAATGGGACAAAGCACATGAGGAAAAGGGAAAACACACCAAATTCCAAAGACTATGGCTTGGACCATTCCAAATCATTGAGAAAATTGGTCCATCAACATTTCTTTTACAAGATCTATCAGGTAGAATTGATTCCTTGCCTGTTAATGGGAAAATTTGGAAAAAATACTTTTCCTAGAAGACAGTCTCTTCTAATTTTGTATCATATTGTCTTTAGCATTCTTAGGAAAATAAAGGTTAGGTAGTATTTACATTTTGGCTTCTAAAAATAAAGTCTCTGATAATATTTTGATTTTTTGCTTCTATAAGTAAGAAAAGTTAAAGAAATAATTAGAGCATTTGAGTATCAAAATGAACCTTATTTCTTTGGAAAAACTTGACCTCACTAAAAACACTTATTCTATGAATGAGCTCTTATCTTTATAAGGTATAGATGTTTTGTTATCAGTCAAGAAAATAATCTTTAACCTAGTGTTGGTTGCGTGGGGACTTACCCAGGTTCAACGTTAGTTAGCCAAACAAATCCCTACACTACTGGCCCTTTTCGCATCAACCCACAGAGAGCGGACCAAAGACTCACCCAAAGTAGTATGGGAGGTGCTAGAACCAAGTTTCCGCACCCTAAAATGGTCGTGATTTCAGTTTATACCCCCTATTCCTACTTTCGTGCAGGTCGCTAAGCTCTTAAGCTCTGTCAGTCTATCCCTTTACTCCACCCTTCAGTACCTCCATGAAAGAGTACAATCGGCCTTCGTGCAGCGATAGCCTACGGTCCAGGTACTTTCGTGCTACTATAACAACGTATTGCACCAGCTCCCAAGTTATCTTAAGTGTTTTTCTTAACTTACTAAACATTCACAGTTAGCACTACGTAAATAGATATTCTTACTTGCATTCAATTAACCAACATAATTACATATATTCACACATCACATAAGCATTGTAAATGAAATCCATACACAATATGACAAGATGTATTAACAGGAAATAAGTACACAGGAATTGCGGAATACTCCTCTTTATTGATATCTTTAGATTATTACAGACTCTATCCACCATGCGCACACAGCTGCAGGGGTCCGTGCACTCAGTTGCGGACTTCTACCCTAGGCCTCTACACACTCAGTTATAGAGCCTCTACCTATGCTAAGACCCAAAACACTTAGACTTCACTATCAAGACCCTTCACTCAATTCTTCCTTAAAGACTTCTTAACTACTTAGAGCTTACTTACTTAGCTCTTTTTATACAATCCCATTGTCCGCAGACCATGGGTGGATCTTTACAATCAACTTTTCCCTTTACAAAGTAAGGGTGGACAAACCTTTATGACTCATGACACCTTCGCGATCCGGGACCACAAAATGCGGAGACTTTACAACTTTATTACAAAACATGGGCTTTTAGCCCCAAAACTGTCCTTAGGGGATCCCGTTCACAACAGGCCCCCAACACAAACATCGTGACTCACCCTTGAGTCACTTAAGGGGCATGGATATCTTAGTGCAAAGACCTCCCAACTTAGCCTATATGACCGCAACCTCGATAATGCACTGTGCGGCCACCTACTTCGCTTCTTCAACCATCTGCTCGGTTACTACTCCTGAGTTTTCATCCTGAAGCTTTTGTTGAGTTTCCTACAGAGTCGCAAGATTTCCTTCAATAGAGACTGTAACCACATAAGCCTCATCCAACCAAGGCTTCGGTTGTGCCTTCAGCACTACCTCCTTGTGTTGCGATGCATCTACCTGTTCTTTCAACTGCTTGGCCTCCTGCAGCTTTTCCAGTATCTGTGTGAGCGCGATAGTTCACGATGTGCCTTTGACCTCGTCATAGCGCTGTTGCAGTTCTCGCGCTTCTATATCTATCCCTTATACATTAGGGTCCTCCTGCAAGCTTTTCAGGACCTCGAATGACTCTTCAAAAAGTTGTGTGCAGTCTACTACTGCACTATTGACCACCACTATTGCTTCTGTGACAACGGTTGCATGCTACTCCTTTACTTCTGGTGGTGTTAAAGGCTGGGCCTTCAATTGTAGTTCGGTGATCTGTAGGTTCAACTCGAACTGAACCCTAGCCATCTTTGTGCGAGCGCCACACACCCCTATAGCCAGCTTGTGGATGCACACCTTGACCAATTCTTCCTCTAGAATGGCCAACTCTGGGACCATTCAACATGCTTCCTCCATGACCTGAATTATACACTTGTTCTAGTCAGTTACCTCGGTCAAGGCATCGATGGAAAAATCTCTCTATAGGGCCATCTGTTCATTACTAATCCTTCATTCATTGATCACCTGAATGGCATAGTGCTTGTGGGCCGTTAGCTTCGCAATTACTCCATCCTGCAATAGGTAGACTGCCTCACCAGGAAGCGCTGCCAAATTAAACCTACTCCCTTGAGGGCATTGACAATGGCCTGTTAGCTTCATTCTCTGTGGTCAGTGCTCCATCGGGTAGCACTATCACGCTGGAGACTTTTGCACGCAGCATCTCAGCAGCTTCTGAAGTGCCGATAGCAAGTTTGATGTACACCATGCCAGCCTGTGATGCGCGAGTCTATAGCTCCTGCATAACTATCTAGATGGACCCCAATATTAGTTGATGCTGCTACTCAAACATTTGTAGGGCCTCCGTGGTGACATATTACACCATGTCTCCAATGTCATGCAAGTCACCCTCTGTGAGGGTGATTAGGTCCAGCGACGTCTTAGCGGCCTTGGATTTATTCCTCAACCCTTCTTTCTCTTGCTCCCTTGGATGCTTGATGCAGGAGGACATCTCCTACGGGACCGCGCTATGTCGCTCTGTCTGCTTGTCCATCTCTTCCTCTATCTCGGGCGAAGGTGACCTCGCGCCTTTGTTAGAGCCCTACTCTGTTCCACCTATTTGCTTCTCTGTTTACTGAGTGGCATCGCACTCCACTTGGGCCTTGTCAATGGCCTCCTTATTTCTCTTTTTGGCTAGCTATGTCATTTTAAGCTTGGCTTCCTCCTTCTTGCGTTGCATGGTGGACTTGCTCATTCCCACCGCCAAGTCTGTTGTAGTGCACCATTCTGTCAGCCAGCGATTAGTTACTGCATCAATGGCATCATCCATTGCTAGGGAAGGCAAGTCATACCATGTCTACATAGGGTCCTTCCGCACCCTGATGGACACATGGTGAAATATTCCTTAAGCTTTGCGTAGCCCTATAGGTTAGCAAACACCATTGGCGACAATCGCGATTTGCAATTGATGGCCATGTGGACGTTCATCTCAATCAAGATCAAGAAGATCTTTCTATCTTTAATACACTATGCATCCTTGGTTGCCCACAACGAAGTGTACTTTGCTACTTCTGGTAGGTCGAGCATGACCGAGGGGAATTGATTGTCCTCTGGAAACTCCCATGCTACCAGCACAATAGAAAGCAAGAGCCATGTGTAATGAAACATCTTGCTGAGCTCCTGTGCCCTGTGGTAGTTCGTAAGGAATTCACCGTGCGGCAGTTCATAAGGAATTCACCACAGAGATAGTGTGCCCAATTGAACTAGACTCCTTCGGTGCACTGGACTGCTAGCACGATGACAAGTGCAGGCACCTCATCGGCGCAAAACTTCCACATCACCTTCCTGGCCAAAATCTGCATGGCCACCTTTATTGTAGGGTCACTGATACTGGAAATGGCATAGCCCCGCAACTTCTTCACAAGCTTAAATTTTTCCTTCATGGCCTCCACGAGGGCCTACTCACCACCTTTTCTGCCAAATATCATGGCCGGATTTTCTCCTATGTAGGGTAAGTGTGTGATCCTATGGATCAATCTGCCGATGATGGGTATTGGCCAGCCACAGACACCCATCATGCACTAAGAATAGTAGCTGCTTAATGACCAAGACTGTAATCAGGGTGCGGTTTAGTGTGTCACCCATAGTAGGTTGAGCAGACCTACCTTGTCTACTCCTCTAAGCCACTTCCGTAGCTCTAATGCGGTCATCCCGGTGGTTGTGTCAATAATGCAGCACATTAACTACTCGGTTTCCAAGTGTGGGAACTTCTCATGGTCAGATAAGTCCCAGTCTTTGAGATTTAATAGAAGAACCTACGCCAAGTGTGGTCTTGAAGACAATCTCATCCGGTAGCAGAGGGGTTTGCAAGGGGACCTTGCTCTCATCGATATCTTTTGGCCCCTTAGTCTTGCCCTTGCACGGAGGGATGTACTCAAGCAATCGAGTGATAAGGTCAGCACCTTGGGCTTCAACTTCCTCCACATCTATCCCTAAGTCATCGTCATCCATCAAGATGTCTTCTATTTCGTCCTCCTCCAGCTCTAGATTGATGGCTTTGCCCTTCTCCTATGCGGTGGGCTTGTCCTTTGGTGGATTTCTTCTCGGTGATGCATGCATTGGTATTGTAGGCTACTTGCCCACTTTATCCTTTACGCTCTCCTTGGTTGGGGTCAGCTTTAGTATCGATGTCCTTGGTGATTTAGGGACTTCCGCTAATACTTTGGCAACCTCTGGAGCAACTTCTTTTGCCTCCGTAACCACTTCCAGCATATCCTCCTCGGTTGTCACTACTTCAGTGTCCATAGTTGTTGCAGGTGTCAACATGACAATATTTAATAGTGATCGTGTCATCTCTAGTAATTGCTCAAACACCAAACTCACTATCAGAGATTTGAAGAATTCTTGGTTCATGTGCACCTGAGAGCTCAACAACTCAATTCTCAAAATGGCAAGTGTTTTTCGTGGGGCAGCCACCTGTAATTTATAGGGTATTTTGAATTCAAAACCAACTATTCCCCCCACATTCGCTTCATTAATGCCAGATTAGCAGCATATTTTCAAGGATCTGACCCATAAATTCCGTGTTAAATGTCGATTTCCTGCTCCATTTGGCCACATTTCTACCATCAAATCATGAATAGTGACTTTAATGGTCACTTTCCGGCTAACCTATGCGATTTCTCCCTGGGTAGCGCAATTCCCTTCGCATCATTGAGAACCCTGTGATACTTCCTTGTTTCGCATAATCCTCCAATTGCACAGCTCCCCAACTCAGTCAATGTAGTTTATAGTCCCACACTTCCTTTCAACTCCCTGGAGCGCTAAGACTGTGCTACCCTCATATAGTCACATGGTCGGACCACCGGTGTATGTCTTCAATCTGTTGCAATTCACCTTTCCTAGGAAGGAATCTCCATTCAATTTAACCAACTGAACTGCTCCACCATCGGTAATTTCCTTAATGACATAGGGCCCTAACCAGTGCATTTTGAACTTCCTTGGAAATTTATCAAACTTATTGTCATATAAGAAAACCAGGTCATTTACCTTAAAGGTGCACAGCTTAATGTGTCGATCATGCCATGCTTTTTTGCGCTACTTTTGGACTTGTTGGTGAAATCCAGCCAGAAATCTCTCTTCCTCAACCTCAGCCAATTGTGTGAGCCTTTCTTCTAGTGCTCCACGATCCATCATACTCATGAGTGCCACTATGCGTGGACTAGGCACAATGTATTCCATGGGAATCACTGCTTCAGTGCTATACACAAGCCTAAAGGGTGTCTGTCCAATCAACTTCTTGCATGTCGTCCGATAGGCCCATAGTACTACGGGTATGCGTAGGTCCCAATCACTTTGTTGCGCATTGTAAACCTTGGTCAATGCATTTTCCAAAACCTTATTAAATGCTTCCACCATCCCATTAGCTTGCGGGTGATAAGGCGTGCTCTTCTAGTGATATACTTGGAATTCCTCCGTCAGCGCACTGATTGTCTCATTCAGAAAGTTCGTACCGTGATCACTCATCAAAATATTTGGACACCCAAATCACATCGGTACATACTCAAAGAGGAACTTCGCAGCAGTCACACCTGTGCAATCCTTCACAGGTTGTGCCTCCGCCCATCGAGTCAAATACTCAGTCGTGGTGATGATATACCGTGCTCCCATCTTCTTCCCTTGGGGTTTAATGGGTCCCATAAAATCTATCACCCATTTCTCAAAGGGTTGTAACGTCATCTGTAGATTCAGAGGCAGCTCATCCCTCCACAATTTCCTACCTATCCTTTGACATAAATCACATGCCTTGTGGTAAGATTTTGAATCCCGATGGAGGGTTAGCAACCACAACCCTGTGCATAGAATATTTTGTGTAGTTGCTCTTCCTGCATAATGACCTCCCGCGGCACCCCCATGAGCATCCATGAGGATACTACTTCTTTCAAACTCTAGTACATATCATCGCAATATTTCATCAGACCCCATTTTGTATAAATGCCTAGCAATGATAGAAAAGTCTGTCTTGTGCAACACTAACTCCTTCTTCTGCTAGACGGTGTATCCTTTTAGGGCAGTCCCAGTCATTAGGAAGTGTATGATATCTTCAAAATGACCATTTGTGACACACACTTCAAATAGTTGTGCGTTGGGCAATCCCTCCTCCAAATTAGTGGTCTCTTCCCCTATTTCTATGCACGACAGATGGTGTGGTCTCGCGTTCAGTCATCCAAGCTTCACAATGACTTCAAAATCATAATCCTAGAATAATAACAACCACTTGTAGATTCTCCCCCCCAACATAGGCTTATTGACTAGGTATTTCAGGATGGAATGATCAGTGTACATCTTAAAATTCCCACCCAGCAAATAGTGTCTAAACTTCTAGAGTGAGTATACCATGGCCAACCAATCACACTCAATGCTGGAATAGTTCTTCTCAGCCTTGGATAACCTTTTGCTTGTGAACACTATAGGATGATCCAATTCTCCTCCATCAGCCTGTGTCAGCACTACTCCAAGCATTATACATGACACGTCAACGTGTACATGAAACTCCTTCTTCCAATCTGGGAAGACTAAAATCAGCACGGTGACCATATTTTCCTTCAATACATCCAAGATTTTCTTATAGTCCTTATTCCAACAGAACGTGACATCCTTTTTCAATGACTTCTCCATAGGCGCAGTGATTTGGGCATAGCCCTTGATAAACTTCCTATAATACCCAGTATGTCCTAAGTTTGCATGCAACTGTTTCACACTCCTCAGTGCTTCCAATTAAGTATCACCACGATCTTTTCGGGATCTACCATTAGTCTCTATATACAAACCACATGACCCAACAGAGTCCCAAAAGGAACAAAAAACAGGCACTTCTTCAGATTGAGCGTGATATGGTACCTTCGACAGGTATTTAGCATCAGGTGAAAACTTGCCACATGGCTTTTTACTAGCCCAAACACAGTCGAGTCATCAAAGTACACCTCCAGAAACTTATGAATGAATTCTCTGAATGCAGCAATGACTACGCGCTAAAAAATCGTAGGCAGATTCTTTAATCCGAAAGGCATTACGGTGCACTGAAAAAATCCCCATTTAGTCAGGAAGGTCATCTTGCTTCTATCTTGAGGTGTGATTTTGATATGATGGTACCCAGGAAACCCATCAGTGAAGGAGTACGCTTCCTAGCCACCTACATTATCCAATACCTCATCAGTGAATGAAGTCAGGAAAGGATCATGCACGCAAGCATCATTCAACTTCCTGAGATCTACACACATCCTTATTTCATCCTTCTGCTTCTTTTTCTGTACCACCATTGGGCTCACCCAAGTAGATTCTTCTACGGGCTCAATGATGCCTACCGTGAGCATCTTGTCTAGCTCTAAGGGAACCTTCTCCTTATACTTCGGATTGAGATGGTAAGGTCTTTGCTTAACTGGCTTCACATTGGGTTTTAATGCGATCTTCATAATGCCCAGGTCTCCTATTACCCCTTTTAGCTTCATAAACTTGGTAGGGAACAAGTCCTAGTATTCATGGAGCAATTCAGCGACCTTATCCACCATCGCATCATCCCAATAATCTCCAATCTTCATGAATTTGGGTTTTCTCGTCATACAAATGTTTACCTGTTTCGTTTCAGTGGCACGGTTATATGAAGATTCTCAATTTGTGGTCCCTCAACCTCGCAGTGACCCTCTGTTTCAGGGTGCTAATATTTTGCAGATCCTCATCTTCTTCAGCGGTCATGTTATAGAATTCCAGCATGTGACACAACTGAGCAGTCCAATTGGGTTGAATCAGATCCAATGGATCATGCGGTATCCTAAAGATTCCTACTTTCATCTCTTGTAGCGCTTTGTCAATACAGTGAAACCCATCTTCAAAGTTGAACGTCATTATGAATTCTTCATGTAGAATATCCCATTCACCTGTACCATGGTGGAGCTTTATTTCCAAGTACCAGTTCATCAAGATGACATCCAAAGTATGACAGAACAAGTGCACCCATTCTGGTTGGGGCTTCGCTCCATAAGTCTGATCCCATTTGGCCAAGTGTGCACAAATATCATCCTTCCTGTCATATTTGTTTTTTATTCATACCTTTGGCTTCCCAAAGCATGTCCTCATCATCCTCCTACACTCGCGCCAATCATCAAAGCTACCCTTGTGCGTACCCCCCATCTTGCAGTTGTAGCATGTAGTTCCCAGTCCAAAGCCTGGAAGCACTTCTTTTCTGGTACTTCCCTCTCAAATGCATCCAAAAATACATCTACATCATTCAAGCCATCATAAGTGGGCAAATTTCTTACTTTTGATGACACACAATGCAGTGACCAGGTCATCATGTTACAATTTAGTGTGGTTACTTCATGTAAGATATTCTGCCAGCGCTCTAATTCTTCATCAGAGTTCGAGGTGTAGGAACCCTCGCGATCCCTTATAATTTGTCCATCAGCTGTCAGATTCACCCAATCTTGGTCTCACACTGTTATCTTATATATATAGTCCAAATTTCCATCACTCTCATAATTGCGGACCAGTTCAGTATAGCGCGATCCTTCAGCGGGATCTAGGGGTACTATTACGTGGAGCGATTTCTTCTCAAATATCATCTTTCACTTCTTTAGGTTGATTATTCCATTCATATCAGTAGTCCAATAAATGCCAAGGAGTGCAGGGTAGGGTTTGATGTCATCCATATTCTATTACTTCAAAGTCAGCCAATCTGCTCACGCCTTCAATATCTACAGTCACCCCTTGTAGCTACCCCATGGGGATGATATTCTGCTGATTTTCCATCCTTAACTAAATCGGAGACCACTGCAGCACTGGTCTTCCCATCTACTCCCAAATCTATTTTTCATAGGATGTTTGCGTCTGACCCCAGATCTAAAATAACCTAATCCATTTCATATTCTCATATGTGTGCGATTAGTCTCATTTCTCATCCTGTCCTTTGTTTATGCTTACCAATCTTTCGTACCACGCGTGGTTCACCCAAAAGAGTGTTTCCAGCACATCTATTTATAAGCTCCTATAATCTGTTGATAGCCTTGCTTTCGCACAGCAACTTCATGCAAGTTTCTATAAAGGTCATAAGCATAGAAGGGTCTATCTCCTAATCAGCCTTATCCTTGTTCCTTGAGGTGGAGGCCTCAGTGAATCTCTTCTTTGCTTCCATGAATGTTTCGTGTGCGCGCTTCAAATCAAATTCAGCCTCCTTCACTGGAGCTTTGCGAACCCACATGTTGTCTTCGAGTTATTTCCCCTTATCATCTCCTGTTGCAATTCCACTTCGGAGCACTATATTCACATTTGGATCCTCTTCGTGAGGCTCAGACCTCATCATCAACAGGTTCTAAGTTGGCTGAGGTGGGAGCACCCCTTTGTCGCGTATCCTCACTATCAGCATTGGATAGTCCTCCATTTCAAGATAAAACAAAGTGCAATATTTGCATGACAGACATGTTGGGTTAGTGCAATCGCGGGCATAGTGTCCTGGTCCTCCGCAATTTTAGTAGATTAGATGTCCCCGACCTCTATCAGGTCCTCATATGCCTCGACCTCGTCCACACCCCTGAAATCCTGTTCGCACCATCTCCGTGCTCTGGTTAAGGGGCCGCATTTTTTCCTGAACCCTATAGGCGGGTGTTTTGTCCATCATCAATTCATAGCTTTTGCAGTTGCGTTCATCATGCCCTACTGACCTACAGAAGTTGCATAACAGTTGTTGCGGTGTTTGTACAAAATTTTGCAGCGAATGATAGTTATTCGTCACGTTTCTCCCTGCTACCTGACATATAGCGCACCACAACGCAAGCCCCACACTTGGTCCTGCTTGAGCTTCTAGCCTCAAAGGCATCAGTCCTCCTCCTACAATATAGTTTGGAAAGACTAGGCAATGGTCTTTTTTATGCCCTTGACTTTTACATTTCAGGAACCATACCTCTTCGCGCACCTCAGGTCGAACTGTTATATCCTGCTTCAAACTTTGCATCTCAAGGAAAATACTTTTCAACTGTGCATGGATCTGTTGAACCCTTGGATTTAGATCTTACATCGATGTTTCATGCAGTCTCATTGAAATCTCCAAGGACTCTGCCTGATTCGTAATCTTCTATTGTGACAGCGCAACCCTTCGGTGTGGCAGGAGCGAAACTACGAACCACACGTGGTACTATCCATCTGTTAAGTTCATATTAGATTCACGAATTTTACATTTCAACCTCTTATCCAATTCCCAAGGTGTCTCACCTGGTTTCATCGCGATTTCCTTAAACCCCATAATTGACTGTACTTCGGATTTAGGCCTACTGAATTATTTATTCAACACAGTCTGGATGTCTACCACTCCAGCGTTTGGGTTATCATTAGAGTACTTAATGTACCAAGTTAGCATGCGATCCTACATAGCACTAACCAGTGTTGCCTTCTTCATGTGATTATCTGTAATGCCCTGAGCTTCCCACATAGCTTTCACAATGAACCAAAACTGATCTGGGTCCTCATATCCCAAGCCTTTAAATAAAGACAGCTTCACTGAATTTGCCATGTTAAATTGCAGTGAAGGTGGTGGTGGTAAAGGTGAAGTCGCAGGTGATGGTGGTGAAGTTGGAGGTGGTGTGGGTGGAGGTGGAAGTCATGGGAAGTCTTTTCTTATCAACTAAATTTCACTTTGCGTAGAAGAATGTGCTACTCCCTCTTTGTCACCTAATGCAGGTGAAATCAATGGACTATATTCAAGACCCTTCCTTCCTTCATTCCTGTAAGTCTTTCCACTTCTCATAGCTTCGAACATCAAGGTAGCTGCATAAACCGTTTTTCACATAATAACATCTTAATCCAGCTATTCAAATACTTCAAGTACTTACCTCACAAACCTTTGAAAAAGCATCGCTTCACCTCGATGTAGGTAACTAAGGTATCGACCGTAAATTCAGTCACAAATCCTCCTATGATGCGATTGAGCCAATGATCGACAACGTGGGAGATCTTATCCTCAGAGGCTTCTAGTCTCTGTACTAACTCCAGAGACTAGACAATAGGACTATCAAGTCTCCACCTTCCTTGCCTATCTGCTAGCTTCACGATCCACTCGTATAACTCAATCGGAAAGGAACAGAAAAAGATCTTGTGAATTTTTGTATATATGTACCTGTCTAGCCACTATTCCTTTATTAGCTGCAGATTTCTACTCTCCTGTGCTACGAATTTGTGGATCTTCCTATCCGACCAGTCTCCAATCTCTTTCTTAGTTGGAATCCAGTGATACAACATCACACATCCCTTATGCAGATTCTGGTCCCAGAAACAAAACCATTTGTTAGCTACGTGGGGCTTAACCCAGGTTCAATGTTGGTTAGCCAAACAAATCCTTACACTACTAGCCTTTTCAGCATCAGCCCACGGAGCATGGACCGAAGTCACACTCGAAGCAGTATGGGGGGGATGCTGGAACCAAGTTTCCACACCCTGATATGGTCATGATGTCGGTTTATACCCCTTGTTATTGCTTTTGCGCAAGTCGCTAAGCTTTCAATATATGTCAGTCTAGCCCTTTACTCCACCCTTCAGTACCTCTGCGAAAAAGTACAATCAACCTTTGCGCAACCCTAGCATTCGATCCAGGTACTTTCGCGTTACTATAACATTATATTGCACCAGTTCCCAAGTTATATTAAGTGTTTTTCTTAACTTACTAAACATTCACAATTAGCACCACGTAAACAGATATTCTTACTTGCGTTCAATTAACCAACATAATTACATACATTCACACATCACATAAGAATTGTAAATGAAATCCATACACAATATGACAAGATGTATTAACAGGAAATAAATACATAGGAATTGCGTAATACTTCTCTTTATTGATATCTTCAGATTATTACAGACTCTATCCTCCCTGCGCACACAGCTGTAGGGGTTCGCGCACTCAGCTGTGGACTTCTACCCTAGGCCTCTGCTCACTCAATTGTAGAACTTCTACCTACACTCAGACCCGAAACACTTAGACTTCGCTATCAAGACCCTTAACTCCATTCTTCGTGAAACACTTCTTAACTACTCAAAGCTTACTTAGCTCTTTTTATACAATCCCATGGTCTGCAGACAATGGGTGGATCTTTACAACCGACTTTTCCCTTTAAAAAGTAAGGGTGGACAACCCTTTATGACTCATGACAAATTTGCGCTCCGCGGCCACATAACGTGGAGATTTTATAAATTTATTACAAAACTTAACCCAAAACATGGGCTTTTAGCCCCAAAACTGTCCTTGGGGGATCCCATTCCCAACACCTAGTAAGGACTTTCTACAGATGAATATCTCAAATCTCTATTATTATCATCCAAAAATCCTAAAAAGGGCCAATGATTCAACCCATTTGATAAAATTTTATTTTTTCAAAGTGTAATTCTAAAATATGTAAAACTTAAAAGATAATAAGTCTCATTATGAGCTTATTTACCATGATCATAAGGGAATAATTAAACTAATATTACCAAAAACTACATATCAAAACAGGGTAATAGCCAATGATCTAATCAATCAAAGGATAATGGGTCTCACCAAGAGCCATCTTGTTCAGTTTAGTTACAACCAATGAATGGCATTGTCGTTATTGGGTTACCAAGCCTAGATAATGTCTTTTAACAAACCTGAAAAGAAAAATTACATGAAAGGAAAAAACAAGGTCCAAATGAGAAAGAAAGCAAATGAATAACATTTTGAATTCTAAAACTTGCTTCAAATGGGACAATGAACCATTGTTGGTTAAAAGATAACCCTGCCAAGGCTATGAACGCTTGTTGGCAGTAGAGGCTTGTTATAGACATTTTTGGGCACTGCAGCCCCAATCATAAATGTCCATAAACCAAGGGCTCCTAAGTCCCTAAAAGTGTTTTTCTAACCCCTAAAAGAACAAGGTCAACTGATTACATCATCTCCCAGAAGTTCTCCACGAAAAACTACTCAGAACTGGTCAAAGTTGGACCATCTCACCTGCTCCATGGTCAAAGTGTGTTGCATCCCGCCTAAATGCACATGGGAGGTGTGATGCATACTGAAAAGCCCTTCTATGGGGTGCGATGGGTGAGAGTGGACAAATGGCAGAGTCAATTTGCGAGGTGGAGGACCATGGAATCTTCCAGAAACTTCTCCTGTGACACTTGCCTCTCTACATTCGCCCAGGGATGAGTAAGAGATCATAAATCTCCAAGTGGAATCAAGAACTATCAGAGAGATGACACTAATCAAATCTCAGAAGCTGACTCACCCCCCTTGCAAAAATCTATATATGGATCCCTCATCCTAGAGATCCAGAGGCTGGAATTTTGTATCTTGTAAGGAAGTGCTGCTGGTTTCTTGGTGTAACATCATAGTGTTGGGTGATCTAAGCTTTTCATGAGGTGAAGAAGGGCTTTCTTGCTGAGAGGATGATGCTTGGTCAGAACAATTGGTTGTAATTGTCTTTGCTATTCTTGATATTAATAAAGCTATTCAAGTTTTCCTCCACTTTCTTGTATGATTGACGATATATGCATTTGTGTGGTCAATATATATCTGGTCCTATATTGTTTATGATAGTAGATCTCTGTTCTTGGATAGTATTATGCTGCTTTGATTCCACAAGTGCTCTTTGAAGTTGGGTAGGCGAGTAAGCGAGTGGTAAAGATCTATCAGAAGGGAGAGGAATCAAGCAAGGAACCAAGCGTAAGATAGAGGTTGGTCTCCTTTGTTCCCCTCTTATCTAATTCTCATAAAGGAAAACGAAAGTAGTTTTTGTTTGTTTGTTTTATCTCTCAGGTTGTCCCTAAGCTCCTGAAGGGATACGGCCGAGGTAACCACAAACCAATCTTTGGATTGCAGGTTCTAGCCCACCTGCAACCAGAGAGGGCTCTCTCTTAATGATTTAGCTTTGTTGGGGAAAATTTTAGGCTAGCTATTAGTTTCAGGGGTTTTTGATTTAAGTTTGGATGGAAGTTTAGATGTAGGGAAGATATCTTCAAGTGGAGAGGCAAGGCATAGAGCAGAAAGTTTCAAACCATTGGGCGTGGAGACAAGGAGTTAGGCTGCTAGTGCGTTTTCTTGGTCACAAGACAAATATGAAGCAAGGTAGCTGTATATAACACAATATTCAGGCTTAAAGAGATGAAATGAAAGCTGAGGAATGAGAGGCAATAAAGAATCTCTCAATATACTCGACAGAGGGAAAACGAATGAACTGTATCCAGGAGCAGTTAAGAATTCATGGATAACTATCGTACATGATGAATTAGGGAAAATATGAGCCAGATGGAATCCATATTTATTCCTAAAACAGATGAAAACATGAAGAAACAACAGAAATCGAGCATAGAGTGTATTTAAACAAATTCTAAGCTAATCTTTCTTTCCGCTATTTTAGAGAGTAATTCATGAGTGAAAACATAGATAAGAAGTACTTATTGAGTTATGCAACAGCGCAAGAATTTCACAGTCAATCTTCAACCATTTAAACACAGCAACATTTCATTCTCCATGCTTGTGGGAAATCTTTGATTATAGAGAATTTTTCGGTATACAGTGTGAGTCTCCCTCAGAGCCTATCGTCCAAAAATTATAAAGACAACCAACCCTTAATACATCTGCCTCCGCAGTATATATAGGAGTTATTTACAAAATATCCCATTGGGAAAATATCTAGACATAACTGTGTCCAGCTACTCTAACATGCTTAATAACTATTATGAAGAAAAAATTGCACAACAATAACTGAGAAAGTAAATGCATTTAATTAGCTACTGTAGGTGTCCTGATTGTCATTGACTCTTGGACTGAGAAAGTTGGTTGATGAGTGCTATGCTGATGAGTTGTTCTGGGTGTGCTGTCACCTGCCAACTGTTTATCTTTTTCAAATGCTTTTCCGCGCCAATTCCATCCGTTGTTAGCTCGAATTTGCTGATGGAAAAATTGTGCAATGAAGTTTGCCTGTAGAGGAAAAAATATGCAGAGCATCAAAATTACTTTAGAATCTGAAGCAGGCTTTGCCACCAATCTTCTGGTGGTAAATGATGTTTCCATAGTTTGAATAGGGTCTCGTCAGCTTCTGTATATGCATAATAATTCAGCCAGACTGGAAAGAGATGCTTGATTTCATGTTCAATGTAAAATAGATCTTCTAGTTTATTATATAAACTCTGCCCTGTGAGAGGAGCTGCTTCTTCTGTGTTGCTTGATGATGCAGTGATCTGATTCTGTACATATGTATGTAGTCTATATGCATACTTCTCTTGCTTTAATAACTTTCCCGCGCTAGTAACTAGGCTGGGTAAACCTCTGCTTTGTAAATCTGTCATCCTTTGTCTGAAGGCCTGTAACTCTGTTTGCATTTCTTGGCACTTTCTTTCTATGGTCTAGAAAAAATTCCTCATGGTTAGCACCTTTTTGACTCTCACAAAAGTCTTTGTTCTGTTCTGAATGTTCAGTGCTACCAACTGGTCACCAATACGATTATTTAAAAAGTGGATCAATTTATTAGCTAACTCAGGCTTGTCTGCCAATAATGCCCTGGCCTTTTGAGTTTCATACTGAGCTAACGCCATCAAGTCTATCTGATAAAAAATGGTTTGAATCGCTGTCCATTGATCAACAAGAGCTTTGCCAATATTATCCCATAAAATTGTTTTGATTTGAGCTAGGGTTGCATGGAGAGAGGTCTTTCTCCAAGGCCTTTATCTTACTTTCTAGGGCCTTTATTTCCCTGGCTTTCTCAGAAACTGTAACTTTTGATTTATCATAGCTATCCTCAATCTTAGCTAGCTTTTCTTTAGTTTCCTTCATTTCTATCATTTGTATTTCGAGGGCCTTAATCTCTTTCATCATGGCCTCCATGCCCAAATTGGCCTCTTGTGTAGCTGTTGTTGTGGTTGAAACATCTGTTGCTGAAGTTGAAGCTGGTGGAGGTGCTGTTGTAGTAACTGCTGGAGGGGGAACGGAGATCGTTGGAATTAATGGAGGAGGCCTTGAAGACAACTCAGGCTGTTTCCCTTGCAAAGCTTCTTCTAGTACTTTCTCTGTATCCAGTATTCTTTGATTCATTTTCATAAGTAAGGTGTACACATCCTCCATTTCTTTCTGTTGTGTTACTTCTGTAGTCTAAGGATTTAGAGTTGGCAATAATTTCATTTGTTTTCTGAGGGCTGCTATATCCTCCTCTTTCTTCATGATCAAGGCTTGTGTTCCTTGGGGTCTTTGGGGTCATTTCCCATCTCTATTATGATTTCCTCAAGGGATTTTATCCTATTATCTTTAGCCAATGATGAGGCCTTTTCTAGCTCTAACTGGGCAGAGGTATTGTACAAGGAGTTCTGCAATCTATGAGCCAGCAGAGCCTTATCTTCCAGGGTTGAGTACACCATTTCTCCTGTCTTCTTATGCAGCTCAATCTGGTCTATTGGGTGTATGTACTTAGAAAGGACTTCCAGATTAGTTCTTATGTAGTCTGCAGCTGATTGTGGTTGCTGCATGGTGGGTCTGAAATGACTCAAAGTCATTTTTCCTGCTTCCATGTCATAGGCTGCCATCAGCCTCTATTGATTTGTTGGGGCCATCCTTAATAGTTGATTATATAGCTGGAACCTTATTGGTTCGTTCCTAGCTTTGATTTCAGTAAAAGCCCTTTTAATGTCTGCGCCCTTTTGCGTTTGCTGTTTGGAGGATGAAACATCCCCACCTTGTTGTCTGTCACGCTCCTGCTGGAAGGAGCTGGCCGATGTCTCCAAAACAGGAGGGATCTGCTGTCTTGAAGTCCCCTCACCTCTCAAGTTTCCAAGTGTTTCCTCTAAAATTTCTTCTTTGGCATAGGGGTTTAACCTTTTCCTTTTTTCTCCCTGTTGGTCGGCTGATGTACCTGTAGGTGTACTCTCTGCTTGGTCCCTCTTTTTACCTCTTTCCTCATGTTGAGGAGTTGGCAGCACAGGAATTTTAGGTGCTTTTGCATGCGTTGAGGGACTTTGTTCTTGGTCTCTCTCCAGATTCAAAGAAGGCTGCTCCTCCATTGTACTCTGTCCCTCTGAATGCTCTATTTCCTTGTCCTTTCCTGCTGACGATATGGCTCCCCTAGCTTGTTGTGGTGAGGCAGCAGTTGATGTACTCGCTTCCACTGGTTGTGGCTGTATGGATGGGACCTGTGCAACACATTCCAGGTCAATTCTCTTTTCAACTTCTTTCATGTCTTTCTCCAATTTTTCTTCTTCAGAAATTTGTTCATCATCTAAAGAACCTTCTACCCATTATGGTAAATTAGCATATTTCTCTATGTGAGGGATTGGCTAGTGCACATACCCTAAGAGCTTATTTTTAACTCTCCTAAAGCTTATGAAGTGTCCGGGGTCATATGGTGACCAATAGAAGCTTTGTTTTAACAACATTTCCTCTCTCAACATCTTGTCTGCATCCTTCCAGGGTTCTTCCCTTTTGTTGAAAACAAAGGGACCTAGTTGATTTCTGATTTTCAATTGTGCCTTCTTGTTTTTTCCATGGAAGTGAACTAGGTCTGCATGACTGAATTGTCTTAAATATTCTAAGGCAAAGAGCCTCATGGGAACGTACCTTGGCAGCTTATAGGGAGATAACTCACTCCCATAAATTCTGATTATTGTATGGTTTTGGTAAAAATACCAATCCCCAATGCTGTATTCTTTGGAAAGATGCAAAATCCTTTGCATTTCAGCAGTAAGTTTGGGAGGAGAAGTCTCCAATAACAAACAAGTAGCTGGGTATATAAAGAGGTCAATAAACTCACAATATGTATAGGGAGAATGTTGGGCCATATGAAAAACTGAAGTCCAAAAGACTACAAACCTCCTCTCTCCTCTTGAGTCAAATTTCATGAGAGGGACCTTCAAACTATCAGGATGATAGTAAGGCAGCAGATGATAAATGTAAGACGTGTATTTGAAGACTCTTTCCCTGTCCATCATCATGAATTGCTCATGCATTTTGTTGGCTATGAATGTGGCATAGTCATATATGATGGCAGGGGGCTGCCCTGGAGTAAACATGGCTAACAACTGGAACACTGTCTCATCTACAAACTCCCCTGTCTTGCACCCTAAGATATAGGAAATCATATCCACCATGAGCCTACCTGTTTTATTGAATGAAACCTGATGATACGGTGGAGGATGGTCACTCTGATATCTTGGTATCATGAACAGCTGATTAACTCTTAGTATCTCTGCTTTGGAAAGCCTTAGACTCTCATCAATCAGATGTTTCAGGGTGAGAGGAACCAAGGGCTGGGGAGGCTCATAATTCAGTATTTGATTGATGGATTGAGGAGTGATATGGAACAACACTGACCCATCTGGGCCGAGGATTGCTCTCAGAGTGGGTTCATAGTGAGAGTGACAGAGATGGATAAAATCAGGCAGCACATTGACTTCTGGGAGGTAGTAGATAGGCATACTGGATTGCCAAATTCCCAGGGGATCAGTATTATTTTTATCACTGTTTTTGAATTAGCAAACAGTTCGAAGGTGAGATTCAAGCCCTCTCATATCCTCAATCTGGAAATCTCGGTTTGCTAGAGGTATCCACTCTAAGTCCATGTGTGGGGCATTCAGAGGAGCAATATTCAGGGCAACTGGGGCCTCCATATCTTGTATTGTTCGATTGAATGGAATAGAGGTGAAATATCAACAAGAGGCAGAGGTTGAAGCTCTGCGAACAGCACGACGAGCACAACTACTGATTCGTTATTTAAATGGGCCTCACAATACAGAGTTTATTGAACGCTCAAGAGTAGCAGTGCTCCAGCTAGATGCTTTAACAAGAATGAGTCGAAATTAGAGGCTCAGTGGGAACTCGACACAATGCTGAGAGGAGGGGAACTGAATTTCGCCTAGGGAGCACCAGTTTGCAGATGGGACAGGAAATTCAGGTTTTCATTTTAGGAACAAAGGCTAGAACCAATGAAAAATAATATAGTTGGGTAGCTTGGCTGAATAACACAAAGATTTCAGTATTTTGCAGGTGACCATGTACAAACAAAGGGGAGGAATAACCCTTCCACAGAGGGAATTGGCTCAGGGTGTGAGTTTGCAGAGAATGACCAGCTCAAATGATAGGTGCAAGGCAATGGGTGACTGGTGGGAGTAGTTTTAACAACTAAAAATGAGTTCTATTCGGAATTTTGAGCAGAGAAGCATGAAAATAGGGTTTTGGGCAAAAATCAGGTAAATACCTGTTATGAGGATGCCAGAGGCACTTGACAGGAAGAATTTGAGCTGTTGAGACGAACTATGGTGCCGAATTTGCAGGTTGGCTGGCTGCTGAAGCGTTGGGAGTGTGAAATAATAGAAAACCGCATGCACGTTGCTTTCACAGTGAAAAACAAAAATGAACTAAAATAGTCATTTTCACGACTTTTAACTCAACTTTCTAGAATTTTGGCGCTTTTTAGGATTTTTTGGCGTTTTCCCAGGATGACGTCATCATGACATATTTTTTGTCGTGTAGCGGGTATGGAAAATGACGTGGCAGCTGACGTGGATGATGACGTGGCAGTGGACACCGTGGCAGATTGATGACGTCAGTCGGTGACATGGCACAAAGTACAGTATGGTGGCAGATGATGTCAGCAAGGGGTAGGCAGGAAAAGGTGAGGTGGAGGCGACATGGCAGGATGACGCTGCCCTCCTGTTACATGGGGGGAGGGCGGTTTTGGCAGGGCATCAGACTGCTTTCGATACAGAAGCGGTTTCTGTCAGGGGTGGCCTGATGCAATAAGAAGGCGCCAACTGTTCCAGTGTACGACGGTAAAACCGTCGGACATCAGGTGCTAACGCACCAACCTAAAAGGGCGCCTGATATGCGTAATAGTCGTTGGATCTGGGGGAAGCGATCCGACGGTGGACGGGAGGAGAAGGTGCGCAAGATTTAGCACAAGTGCGCGCGGTTTAATTAATGAAATATTTGCGACCGCGGGTGGGTTTAGACCTTAGGTTACGGTTAGAATAATTTTGGGTTTCGGCTATTTATCAATCAAATATTGATAAATCCCAGAACTAGAAAATGAGGGAGGGTTAATAAGGTTATTTATTCAACCAGGAGTTGCATAAATCCCATGTGAACGCGGAGGGACTAACAATGGACCCCAAGTGGACCTAATGTTTTCCCGACTTTGGTTTATTTGGCTATAATTGCCAAGGGGTGGGATATTTAGTATTTATTGGTGTTTTTATATAGTCTCGTTCAGAGTAGGGGTAGGGGAACATGGTGTAGGGAGCTATATAATAGAATTAGATGTTAACATGGGTTCTGAGAAATGACAAAGAATGTGGGAATGCTAAGTTTATGGGTTAGAAACTCAAGCATAAGGAAATGAATGGATTATGTAGAAATTAAATTTTACACAAGAAATGTGGCTTCTTTTCACTAAGTCAACTCACTTGTCAACTTGGCTTTAATAAGAATAGAGTGACATTGGATTGCTTGGGCAGATCCCAAGGTCCTTAGGGGAATGTTAGTTAGATGATTTTTCGGGGGAAAGGAAAGGGGAATTAGTCATGCTTTCTTGTTGTATTGCTAATCCACTGCCAAGGTGCCAATTTATACATGCGATGGGCCCTGCTTTTGATAAGCCAAATGGTTATAGCATCTTTACTTCTGCAACCTCACACTACCTACCCAGCTTAATCCTAACATTTTTTTCTTCACCTAGATTGGGTGCATTTGATTTAGCAAACCCTGGATGTCATCTTTTCTTTGACTGCCCTCCTATCTACATCTACCCTTATTTATTCTAAGGGCCCATTTTAAGCATTTGGGCCACTTTAATTCTCTACCTATCTAAAATCTGCCAAGATTAGGCTGTTTGGACAGATTATTCATTCTCTATATTTTACAACAAAAATTGAAACCTAGGGAGACCAATATTAAGCTGTTTGGACCTCCCTTTGGCTGAGACTTGTACAAAACTAGAATATTTCTTCAAAATTGGAATGTAACAGTTACACTCTGACTGGCACTCTTTCATGGCCTCTTTCTTCGGTGTTTGTCAGCAAATATGGAGCATTGCAGCATGCAAAGTATGACATATTTGGCCTGTAAAAATGTCAATCATGAAATATGAGTAACCTGCTGTGGCAGGAGGCTAACAGTGGCTCCACTTGGGGATGGTTTTTCCTTGTGAAAAGCCAAGAACAGCAGGTCAGACTACCTTGATGCTCTATTGTTGTTGTATTCTGAACTTTCCCTTTGATAGTTTAGTTTATTTATGAACATGACAGCAGACTTGAGGAGCTTGGGGCCTTCACTTTGGGCTTCAACTGCAGCAAGGTTGCTATCCAAACAGAAATTTGAAATCCTACCTACCTACACTAATCAGTGCTTCCTTTGCTGATTAGGTGAAATGAAACAGCCAATGCAGCCATTTAAGCAATTGTGGGGAAAACTGAACTGGTTGACTGACTGTTAATGAAACTGGAGGCATCTTTTGGTCATGTGTCCCTATAACCAAACTTGAGACATAGAAAGGCCGGTGCTGATGTATCTGGTCCTTACAGAGAAAGAATGTTAGAGTTTTTGAGCTGAGGAGAAGCTCCATGTAGTCGGCTATAGGATTAATAAACATATCATGTGGGACCACCTTCTCTAGGCCTTCATGATCTGTTGGAGCAGTTGCATCTTTGATAATAAACCCTGTCACCATTTCTTCAGTCTTTGCCTTGAAAGCATGATCCTATCCAATCTGTAATTCGGACGGTAACCCCACTTCCTCGTGACTTGGGGAAGGAAGATTTTGAAAAAAAAAATTAGGATCACGAAATTTATATGACAGGATTTGAGATTGTAATAGTTCAATTTCATTTTCATATCTTTCAATTACCAAATCAAGAAAAAGATTATGCTGGCTTCCTGTTGTTTTTATCAATACCAATCTTAGAAAATCTTCATCAAGATCAAACTCTGATAAACGTTTCCTGAATCCATCTAAAGCTTCATGAAGTGAAAGATTTTCTACAGACCTGGTCATCCTGTTTGATTGTTAACACTTCGGAACATGGATTATTTAGGTTTCGGAATTGTTTGCTTCCTGCAGTGAAGTCTTTGATTAAAATTTAAGTGGAGTCGCCAGGTGGATGTCTTAACTTTGAAGAGATTGACCTCTGTCCACCATCGAGGATTAGAAATAAAATTGAAAATTTCTAGAGAAGCACTTTTCTCAGAAAACCTATATACTGCTTCTGCTGGGAATATTATTGTTGTCCCAGTGGAGCTTTCCAACTTGATTTGTGAAATTATTTGAGGAAGTTCCCCAGTGGAGTCACCATTATGTTATCTCTCAGGTTGTCCCTAAGCTCCTGAAGGGATACAACCGAGGTAACCACAAACCAATCTTTGGATTGTAGGTTCTAGCCCACCTGCAATCAGAGAGGGCTCTCTCTTAATGATTTAGCTTTGTTGGGGAAGATTTTAGGCTAGCTATTAGTTTCAGGGGTTTTTGATTTAAGTTTGGATGGAAGTTTAGATGTAGGGAAGATATCTTCAAGTGGAGAGGTAAGGCATAAAGCAGAAAGTTTCAAACCATTGGGCGTGGAGTCAAGGAGTTAGGTTGTTGGTGTGTTTTCTTGGTCACAAGACAAATATGAAGCAAGGTAGCTGTATATAACACAATCTTCAGGCTTAAAGAGATGAAATGAAAGCTGAGGAATGAAAGGCAATAAAGAATCTCTCAATATACTCGACAGAGGGAAAACGAATGAACTGTATCCAGGAGCAGTTAAGAATTCATGGATAACTATCGTACATGATAATAAGGGCAAATATGAGCCAAATGGAATCCATATTTATGCCTAAAACAGATGAAAACATGAAGAAACAGCAGAAATCGAGCACAGAGTGTATTTAAACAAATTCTAAGCTAATCTTTCTTTCCGCTGTTTTAGAGCGTAATTCATGAGTGAAAACAGAGATAAGAAGTACTTATTGAGTTATGCAACAGTGCAAGAATTTCACAGTCAATCTTCAACCATTTAAACACAGCAACATTTCATTCTCCATGCTTGTGGGCAATCTTTGATTATAGAGAATTTTCCGGTATACAGTGCGAGTCTCCCTCAGAGCCTATCGTCCCAAAATTATAAAGACAACCAACCCTTAATACATTTGCCTCCACAGTATATATAGGAGTTATTTACAAAATATCCCATTGGGAAAATATCTAGACATAACTGTGTCCAGCTACTCTGACATGCTTAATAACTATTATGAAGAAAAAATTGCACAACAATAACTGAGAAAGTAAATGCGTTTAATTAGCCACTGTAGGTGTCCTGATTGTCGTTGACTCATGGACTGAGAAAGTCGGTTGATGAGCACTATGCTGATGAGTTGTTCTGGGTGTGCTGTCACCTGCCACCTGTTTATCTTTTTCAAATTCTTTTCCGCGCCAATTCCATCCGTTGTTAGCTCGAATTTGCTGATGGCAAAATTGTGCAATGAAGTTTGCCTGTAGAGGCAAAAATATGCAGAGCATCAAAATTACTTTAGAATCTGAAGCAGGCTTTGCCACCAATATTCTGGTGGTAAATGATGTTTTCTTAGTTTGAATAGGGTCTCGCCAGCTTCTGTATATGCAAGATAATTCGGCCAGACTGGAAAGAGATGCTTGATTACATGTTCAATGTAAAATAGATCTTCTAGTTTATTATATAAACTCTGCCCTGTGAGAGGAGCTGCTTCTTCTGTGTTGCTTGATGATGCAGTGATCTGATTTTGTACATATGTATGTAGTCTATATGCATACTGCTCTTGCTTTAATAACTTTCTCGCGCTAGTAACCAGGCTGGGTAAACCTCTACTCTGTAAATCTGCCATCCTTTGTCTGAAGGCCTGTACCTCTGTTTGCATTTCTTGGCACTTTCTTTCTATGGTTTGGAAAAAATTCCTCATGGTTAGCACCTTTTTGACTCTCACAATAGTCTCTGTTCTGTTCTGAATGTTCAGTGCTATCAACTGGACACCAGTACGAGTATTTAAAAAGTGGATCAGTTTATTAGCTAACTCAGGCTTGTCTGCCAATAATGACCTGGCCTTTTGAGTTTCATACTGAGCTAACGCCATCAAGTCTATCTGATCAAAAATGGTTTGAATCCCTGTCCATTGATCAACAAGAGCTTTGCCAATATTATCACATAAAATTGTTTTGATTTCAGCCAGGGTTGCATGGAGAGTGAGGTCTTTCTCCAAGGCCTTTATCTTACTTTCTAGGGCCTTTATTTCCCTGGCTTTCTCAGCAACTGTAACTTTTGATTTATCATAGCTAGCCTCAATCTTAGCTAGATTTTCTTTAGTTTCCTTCATTTCTGTCATTTGTATTTCGAGGGCCTTAATCTCTTTCATCATGGCCTCCATGCCCAAATTGGCCTCTTGTGCAGCTGCTGCTGTGGTTGCTGTGGTTGAAACATCTGTTGTTGAAGTTGAAGCTGGTGGAGGAGCTGTTGTAGTAACTGCTGGAGGGGGAACCGAGATCGTTGGAATTAATGGAGGAGGCCTTGAAGACAACTCAGGCTATTTCCCTTGCAAAGCTTCTTCTAGTGCTTTCTCTGTATTCAGTATTCTCTGATTCATTTTCATAAGTAAGGTGTACACATCCTCCATTTCTTTCTGTTGTGCTACTTCTATAGTCTGAGGATGTAGAGTTGGCAATAATTTCATTTGTTTTCTGAGGGCTGCTATATCCTCCTCTTTCTTCCTGATCAAGGCTTGTATTCCCTTGGGGTCTTTAGGGTCATGTCCCATCTCTATTATGATTTCCTCAAGGGATTTTATCCTGTTATCTTTAGCCAATGATGAGGCCTTTTCTAGCTGTAATTGGGCAGAGGTATTGTACAAGGAGTTCTGGAATCTATGAGCCATCAGAGCCTTATCTGCCAGGGTTGAGTACACCATTTCTCCTATCTGCTTATGCAGCTCAATCTGGTCTATTGGGTGTATGTCCTTGGAAAGGACTTCCAGATTAGTTCTTATGTAGTCTGCAGCTGATTGTGGTTGCTGCACGGTGGGTCTGAAATGACTCAAAGTCATTTTTCCTATTTCCATGTCATAGGCTGCCATCAGCCTCTGTTGATTTGTTGGGGCCATCCTTAACAGTTGATTATATAGCTGGAACCTTATTGGTTCGTTCCTAGCTTTGATTTCAGTAAAAAGCCCTTTTAATGTCTGCGCCCTTTTGCGTTTGCTATTTGGAGGACGAAACCTCCCCACCTGGTTGTCTGTCACGCTCCTGCTGGAAGGAGCTGGCCGATGTCTCCAAAACAGGAGGGATCAGCTATCCTGAAGTCCCCTCACCTCTCAAGTTTCCAAGTGTTTCCTCTGAAATTCTTATTCGGCATAGGGGTTTAACCTTTGCCTTTTTTCTCCCTGTTGGTTGGTTGATGTACCTATAGGTGTACCCTCTACTTGGTCCCTCTTTCTACCTCTTTCCTCATGTTGAGGAGTTGGCAGCACAGGAATTTCAGGTGCTTTTGCATGCGTTGAGGGACTTTGTTCTTGGTCTCTCTCCAGATTCAGAGAAGGCTACTCCTCCATTGTACTCTGTCCCTCTGAATGCTCTATTTCCTTGTCCTTTCCTGCTGACGATATGGCTCCCCTAGCTGGCTGTGGTGAGGCAGAAGTTGATGTACTCGCTTCCACTGGTTGTGGCTGTATGGAGGGGACCTGTGCAACACATTCCAGGTCAATTCTCTTTTCAACTTCTTTCATGTCTTTCTCCAATTTTTCTTCTTCATAAATTTGTTCATCATCTAAAGAACCTTCTACCCATTCTGGTAAATTATCATATTGCTCTATGTGAGGGATTGGCTCGTGCACATACCCTAAGAGCTTATTTTTAACTCTCCTAAAGCTTATGAAGTGTTCGAGGTCATATGGTGACCAGTAGAAGCTTTGTTTTAACAGCATTTCCTCTCTCAACATCTTGTCTGCATCCTTCCAGGCTTCTTCCCTTTTGTTGAAAACAAAGGGACCTAGTTGATTTCTTATTTTCAATTGTGCCTTCTTGTTTTTTCCATGGAAGTGAACTAGGTCTGCATGACTGAACTGTCTGAAATATTCTAAGGCAAAGAGCCTCATGGGAACGTACCTTGGCAGCTTATAGGGAGATAACTCACTCCCATAAATTCTAATTACTGTATGGTTTTGGTAAAAATACCAATCCCCAATGTTGTATTCTTTGGAAAGATGCAAAATCCTTTGCATTTCGGCAGTAAGTCTGGGAGGAGAAGTCTCCAATAACAAACAAGTAGTTGGGTACATAAAGAGGTCAATAAACTCACAATATGTATAGGGAGAACGTTGGGCCATATGAAAAAACTGAAGTCCAAAAGACTACAGACCTTCTCTCTCCTCTTGAGTCAAATTTCATGAGAGGGACCTTGAAACTATCAGGGTGATAGTAAAGCAGCAGATGATAAATGTATGAGGTGTATTTGAAGACTCTTTCCCTGTCCATCATCATGAATTGCTCATGCATTTTGTTGGCTATGAATGTGGCATAATCATATATGATGGCAGGGGGCTGCCCTAGAGTAAACATGGCTAACAACTGGAACACTCTCTCATCTACAAACTCCCCTATCTTGCACCCTAAGATATAGGAAATCATATCCACCATGAGCCTGCCTATTTTATTGAATGAAACCTGATGATACGGTGGAGGATGGTCACTCTGATATCTCGGTATCATGAACAGCTAATTAACTCTTAGTATCTCTGCTTTGGAAAGCCTTAGACTGTCATCAATCAGATGTTTCAGTGTGAGAGGAACCAAGGACTGGGGAGGCTCATAATTCAGCATTTGATTGATGGATTGAGGAGTGATATGGAACAACACTGACCCATCTGGGCTGACAATTGCTCTCAGAGTGGGTTCATAGCAAGAGTGAGAGAGATGGATAAAATCAGGCAGCACATTGACTTCTGGGAGGTAGTAGATAGGCATACTGGACTGCCAAATTCCCAGGGGATCAGTATTATTTTTATAACTATTTTTGAATTGGCAAATAGTTAGAAGGTGAGATTCAAGCCCTCTCATATCCCCAATTTGGAAATCTCGGTCTGCTAGAGGTATCCACTCTAAGTCCATGTGTGGAGCATTCAGAGGAGCAATATTCAGGGCAACTAGGGCCTCCATATCTTGTATTGTTCGATTGAATGGAATAGAGGTGAAATATCAACAAGAGGCGGAGGTTGAAGCTCTGCGAACAGCACGACGGGCACAGCTACTGATTCGTTATTTAAATGGGCCTCACAATACAGAGTTTATTGAACGCTGAAGAGTAGGAGTGCTCCAGCTAGATTCTTTAACAAGAATGGGTCGAAATTAGAGGCTCAGTGGGCACTCAACACAATGCTGAGAGGAGGGGAACCGAATTTCACCTAGGGAGCACCAGTTTGTAGATGGGACAGGAAATTCAGGTTTTCCTTTTAGGAACAAAGGCTAGAACCAATGAAAAATAATATAGTTGGGCAACTTGGCTGAATAACACAGAGATTTCAGTATTTCGCGGGCGACCATGAACAAACAGAAGGGAGGAATAACCCTTCCGCAGAGGGAATTGGCTCAGGGTGTGAGTTTGCAGAGAATGACCAGCTCAAATGATATGTGCAAGGCAATGGGTGACTGGTGGGAGTAGTTTTAACGGCTAAAAACGAGTTCTATTCAGAATTTTGAGCAGAGAAGCATTAAAATAGGGTTTTGGGTAAAAATCGGGAAAATACCTGTTATGAGGACGCCAGAGGCACTTGACAAGAAGAATTTGAGCTGCTAAGACGAACTACAGTGCCGAATTTGCAGGTTGGCTGGCTGCTGAAGCGTTGGGAGTGTGAAATAACAGAAAACCGCATGCACGTTGCTTTCACAATGAAAAACAGAAATGAACTAAAATAATCGTTTTCATGACTTTTAACTCAACTTTCCATAATTTTGGCGCTTTTTAGGATTTTTTGGCGTTTTCCCAGGATGACGTCATCATGACATATTTTTTGTCGTGTAGCGGGTACAGAAAATGACGTGGCAGCTGATGTGGATGATGGCGTGGCAGTGGACACCGTGGCAGATTGATGACATCAGCCAGTGACATGGCACAAAGTACAGTATGGTGGCAGATGATGTCAGCAAGGGGCAGGTAGGAAAGGGTGAGGTGGAGGTGACGTGGCGGGATGACGCGGCCCTCCTGTTACATGGGGGGAGGGCAGTTTGGTAGGGCATCAAACTGCTTTCGATACGGAAGCGGTTTCTGTCAGGGGCGGCCCGATGCAATAGGAAGGCGCCAGCTATCCCGGTGTACGACAGTAAAACCGTCGGACATCGGGTCCTAACGCACCAACCTAAAAGGGCGCCCGATATGCGTAATAGCCGTTGGATCTGGGGAAGCGATCCGACAGTGGACGGGAGGAGAAGGTGCGCGAGATTTAGCACAAGTGAGCGTGGTTTAATTAATGAAATATTTGCGACCGCAGGTGGGTTTAGACCTTAGGTTACGGTTAGAATAATTTTAGGTTTCGGCTATTTATCAATCAAATATTGATAAATCCCAGAACTGGAAAACAGGGGAGGGTTAATAAGGTTATTTATTCAACCGGGAGTTGTATAAATCCCATGTGAATGCAGAGGGACTAACAGTGGGCCCCAAGTGGACCTAATGTTTTCCCGACTTTGGTTTATTTCGCTATAATTGCCAAGGGGTGGGATATTTAGTATTTATTGGGGTTTTTATATAGTCTCGTTCAGAGTAGGGGTAGGGGAACATGGTGTAGGGAGCTATATAATAGAATTAGATGTTAACATGGGTTCTGAGAAATGACAAAGAATGTGTGGATGCTTAGTTTACGGGTTATAAATTCAAGCATAAGGAAATGAATGGATTATGTAGAAATTAAATTTTACACAAGAAATGTGGCTTCTTTTCACTAAGTCAACTCATTTGTCAACTTGGCTTTAATAAGAATAGAGTGACACTTGATTGCTTGGGAAGATCCCAAGGTCCTCAGGGGAATGTTAGTTAGATGATTTTTCGGGGGAAAGGAAAGGGGAATTAGTCATGCTTGCTTGTTGTATTGCCAATCCACTGCCAAGGTGCCAATTTATACATGCGATGGGCCCTACTTTTGATAAACCAAATGGTTATAGCATCTTTACTTCTGCAACCTCACACTACCTACCCAGCTTAATCCTAACATTTTTTCTTCACCTAGATTGGGTGCATTTGATTTAGCAAACCCTGGATGTCCTATTTTCTTTGACTGCCCTCCTATCTACATCTACCCTTATTTCTTCTAAGGGCCCAGTTTAAGCATTTGGGCCACTTTAATTCTCTACCTATGTAAAATCTGCCAAGATTAGGCTGTTTGGACAGATTATTCATTCTCTATATTTTACAACAAAAATTGAAACCTAGGGAGACCAAGATTAAGCTGTTTGGACCTCCCTTTGGCTGAGACTTGTACAAAACTAGAATATTTCTTCAAAATTGGAATGTAGCAGTTACACTCTGACTGGCACTCTTTCATGGCCTCTTTCTTCGGTGTCTGTCAGCAAATATGGAGCATTGCAGCATGCAAAGTATGACATATTTGGCCTGTAAAAATGTCAATCATGAAATATGAGTAACCTGATGTGGCAGGAGGCTAACAGTTTGTTTCTAAGATAGCTACCAGTCTTAGTGGGACTAGC